>JAIPRN010003672.1:0-19809 GCA_025469175.1 Geopemphigus sp. TES_GeoC_2020 | reverse complement strand
TTCGCTAATTAAATATATAATATTACGGAAGTGTTTCGGTGTGTTATTTACTATTATATTTTGGCAATATATTCCGAGGTATTGTAAACGACGGACAACCTTGATATTAGAATCGTACACACGTTTAGTTATTTAATATTTTTTAACACATATAACTCGCGTATCACGTGATTATCGTTCAATTAGTTCTTCGATAAAACTAAAAACACACGATTTTTACAAGATTGTATTGTCCTTGAAATCATATATATTCCTTATACGTAAGATAAATAATATGATACGAGATCGGAACGTTTTGTGAAAAATAATATGGTGATTCGTGATTGAAGGTCGTGAAAAGGATTAATTGAAATGCTCCATAAGATCGAAAATTCGTGAGTACCATTAAAATGAATAAATTAGGTAAAAAAACGCATAGTTTTAAACTGTGAGTTGGTTACAACGCGATTTGGATGGTTACTAATTATAAAAGTTTAACCGCCCGTTATACTAGGCGTACAATGGTTAACGTATTTAAGCTTATCTGATAATAATTCCGAAATGTTTCGTATTAATTTTAATTATTTGGAAGGCAACAATGTATATTTAGAATGATATTATAATCATTAAGTTATGTTTAAAATATCCGGGAATTTTTTGGTCACACTTCGTATACCCATGACGAAATCCATTGAACGACTAAAACATGGTTACGGGAAAAAACACCGAGAAATAAAAATAAATAACCTTATCTATTTCAAACTAATGGTGTAATAATCAATAGAAGTTACTCCATCGAACGACATTATTGAGATTTGTTGATATATAAGTTATAAGTGCAGTCCCTCCAGATAGTTTTTGATCACATCACGTATATTTCCAAAAAATAATTATACAAGCATCGGTACGTTTAGCGAAGCAAACAACGAGAGCGTCGTTTTTATATTCCATCGGTAATTTTGCATAGATCAAAAGAAAACCAACATTCATATACATCAGTTGCGTGCGTCGTCGACATACCAACTCGTTAAACATTATCAAACTTATCTAAACGTCGTCTTTCTAAGTGATTAAATAATTAAAATGCCCTATTTTTTTACTGACTTTCATTCTGACTTTGGACATTTACCATCGAATATTTCGACGAAACCATTGTCAAGATCATGTTTCAACCATAGAAATTACTTTGTTAATGAAACCCGTAAGAAAAACCGAATAAAGAAAAAAAACCGAGACCTTTATCTCGCGCTCGCTTAAAAACGTTAAAAACGTTTTAAAATTTTAAAACACTACGATAACTCACGTGCGACGTATACACAATATTTTTATGATTTTTCAATATATACGTTCATATTGTCGTTTTATTTTATAAATCTTAAGTATTGTTGATTACGTTTAAATTTTATTATCTACTTTCCAAATCTGTCATGTACCTCTAAACACTTTGGACAGTCACTCATACTAATATAGTATAGTGTTACGTTACAAATGTTATTGATTTTTTCCATAAGTCGTAACGTTCGAACGTAGATCTAAAATTATCGAGTGTGCAATATAAATGCGCCGAATACAAAAACCTTTGAAATAAACCATTCAATAACCCGCCGATATGTTTTATGACAAATTTGTCTTTTACGCGGACGTATAATTATCGTGGAAAATTCGCAATTATTAGTAAGGCCCGGCCATTTCGAATCGGTCGTAAAATATAAGCGGATTGTCAAATTGAACGTGAGATGACGGATTTCGCGAGATATTGTACACGTCGTTTAAATCGTCGAGTGAGTTACGCATAATAAATTTTATATTGTTCGTGTTTACATACGCACGCTAAAGCTTTCGCCGGTAGCCGTTGAAAAAGAAATTGCACGTCGGTTTCGTCCCGGTAGGTAAATACGTTTACGGATCGTCGTCCCGGGAATCAGCGTAAGTTCGCGGTCGTTCGTCATTATTATTACGACGATTATTTACGATAGTGTAAACAATGAAACCGATAGAGCAAAAAAAATAATAAATTGGCAGAATTGCATTTGGGAAGAAGGAAAAATACATTACGAAAATTACCGCGTCGAGTTGAGCAATTATTGGCCGGTTGTCGTGATTTTTAATCCGCAGTCCACACTGCGGTAGACGATTATACACACTGCGGCGGCGTTCGCTCGTGCGAACGAACTAATACCATTATTATCGTCGTGAACAACGGAAAAACGATAATCTTCTCGATTACAACGCTCGTGCTCCGCGTTTTTCCTCTCGAATACATATATAATAAGCGAGCGTGTAAACCGATTATCCGTGTGATATCGTAATATATATATATATATATATTTATATAAAATATAATATTTCCGAACACGCCGCGTCCATTCCCGCGTCCATTCCCGCGTCCATTCCCGCGTCCATTTTCGCGTCTCATATCCGTCCGTCGACCTTGTAACGGTTACACCACGTGATTATCGTCGGATGTTGGGGAGCATTCGATTCAACGTGTACACACACACACACACACACACACACACATGCGCACCGGCTTTTTGATCACGATATTAACAACGATACATTTTCACGATCGTACGCTGTATATATATGTTTGTGTGTGTATGCCCGAAATGCCGTGAATCAAACAAAGGACGTGACGTTCCGACGGCAACAGCACGATTGTAGCTTGTCGCTGGAGCTACACCGAATTTCGCTCATACTTGGCCACGTGAAATCGCCCGTTTATCGCCAGCCGTTTCGTCGAAATGTACGCACTAGTCGTCCAGCCGGGACGGGTGCATTCTCGGTCGGTCGTCGGTCATTTTCTGTGTCCGTTTCTCGGGTATTGCGCCGACGCGTCTGATCGGCGACGGTACTATAACGCGGTCGTCAACGATCGCGCGACGTTTTCCCGGATATCTACACGTGTCCGTTTGAAATTCCTTCCAGAGAAGGAGTACATTTTAATTTCCATTTCGTGTACGACGCGGACCGGTTGATGATTCTTCGTTTTTGATATAAATCACGTAGTTTCTTTTTACACAGCGATCGAATCCGCAGTTTCCATATTATAACAAATATATTGCGATTTATGAACGCCTAAAAATATTTCGATCTAATCGCGATCATTTGTGGAAATTATTACTTTCGAATTCAAACTAATCGACGTTTCGTTTATACGTGCTTAGAATTGTTGTTAGATGTCCGCGGTTATTGTCCGACATCGTCGCACCGTACTTTGAAATATGTACGTCGTTACATCTATTGCTTTTTACCGTTGTTGTCGTTTAATAACTTATTTCAATTTTAAGTCTCACGTTTTAATATCTATAGATAATTTAAGTAAACGAGGATCGGCAAAAAAATTGGAACACGGCCATAGTATATTAACAATATACGGAATTTCTTATTTCTAAATTATTATTTACATTTTATGAATAACGTTTATGAAAAAAATATCGGAACACCTAAGGAAGTAACGTTACTATACTGGTTATAAATTGCTTTTGATAAATAAATAACTAATAGTATGATGAAATACTGGCCGAGTTTTTGTGTCATAATCTTTAACAAGCAAAGGGATTAGCGGAAACGGCGTTTTTCTGCTCTATTTGTCGTAATCAAGCACGCCCCACGTGGTAATTTAATCGTATTTTGTTTCCAACTTACCGATAAATCTTTACTGACGTAATAATAATAGTTTTGGAAACGTACAAACGAGTTGACACAACGTACTAGGTGGACCGGCAACCGTTGCAGTGCCATTCATAGAGTTCGTGTTTTAATTCTGTTTATTGAAGTACCTTTGGATATACGATATTTTTTGTTTTTTCGTCAGGCGCGTGCACGAATAAATCGGGAAGTTTTCTGACGAATGTCGCCGGTTTACTCGTTGGAAAACCTCCCTACTAATTCGTGCATGCGGCAAGTAGGAAAACAAAACGGATTGCGTATCCAAACGCTGAATTTTAATAAACAATCGAAACACAAACACTTCATTCCTTTGTGCGTCATTTTAACGCGCACCGGATCCAGTCAGATTTTTTCCAATAGCGCCCATTATTTTCGATGGCAACGTGAATATTGTTAATTTTTTGAAGTCCAACGACTTGGGTATGGTCGTATGTAAAACAGCTTACCTATTTATAATATCGAATACGTACAAAAATACGAATATAAATCCTAATGGATAATACGACGACGTCATTTGCATAATTTTATTTCGTATAAAAATGAAAATAATTTATCGTAAATATTAATCATAAGCGTACATAATAGCCTACAATTTAAAAACTACAACTTAAATCATCAATGCTATTACTTATAAAACGTATATTTATAAATAAGAGGCCTTCTTCGTATTATGCAGCCGCAAGACACGTATACATATTTTTATACCTTATACGAAGCGAGTCAAAATATCAAGGACAATTTATTATTTACCTAAACTATTTTTTATCGATTGCGTCATCAGGACAAAAATATCTTGAGATACTGTATGACAACATACGTACCTATATGTACAATATTCCACTAATTTGTGCAACGTTTACTATAATTTACGTTATTATAGTGTCGCGCGCTCGAATACATTTCAATAACAAGCGATTTTATTTTAACCCCAATAAACGATCCGATTCTGGTCGTATGTTTTTCTCTCGCATTTTTAGCGTTTTCATTGCCCAAGCAAATCCATAAGTGTCTTCGATCTGGCGCGTAACCTTTTTATAAACTAGTAATCGTAAATATTAACATTATACAAGATTCTAACGAATTAGTTAAACAACGAGCGTTTAATATTTGATTTTCGAAAAGCTACGTATAAATAATCGTGATTGCAAACAGAATTCGTTTTTAATGCTAACGGAAGATCAATTTTATATTACGAATACTGAACCCGTGTTTTCTTTCGGCCGCGTTTTCGCCAATATAACATGTATAATATGTAAGAATTCCGTATATTGCTAATGGCGTATTCTCGTATATAAACAATCGATTCATTATTTTTTACCGACTTGAATCTTTAGAATTCTCGATGCATTTCTTGTGTGATGATTATAGATAATTTATCGATTTCATTTTAAGATAGAAATCGCCTCGCTTATACTGGAGTACAGTATACGGTTATGTTATCAATTAAAAAAATATCGATTTCGTCAAAAATTACAAACAATTGTTGTCACTAGACACTATAAACACGTCTTACGGCGATTAAGAAACATCATAACAGTGGTACTTAGTACCGGATAGCGAAATTTTAAAACCTCGAATACGATTCTAATACGCATTCACGTTACTCTAAAATATTCGAATTAAAAACCAATGCTGTATTCTTCAATACAAGCGTTCGTAAGATAATTAATTTTATTGGTGTACTTTATGCGACGTATTTTTTTTTAGACATTTTATATCTTTCTTATATGTATATAAAAATACAACGTAGAGTACAATTATAAAGAAATGTCCCGATTGAAAAAATTCGTTATCGATACGTTATGATATCTAATAAGTGACATAGAAATTCGAAGAACCGAATTTTACTAAAATATTCCCCTGAAAACTTCTTAATTAAAGCGTAATTAAGGCACAAATATGGGGTGAACGTACTTAAAAAATCGCGCCATATGGTATTTATATTAATGACGCCGCGGATCACATTTTTGTACTTATACATAAACGTTCAGTAGTGAAATCTAACGAAACATATTATTATTAATTTTAGTAACGAACAAAAGAAGAAACGATAGTTTGAAAAAAATCGAAACCTATTCGGATACGAATAAAATACGGTAGAAATTTAAGGTGGCATTTATTGTCGCTGGTGTTTAATTACATCGCAAGTTGTCGAATATTTTTTATCGTCACGTTTTTATTACCCTATAGTATTATCGACGGCAAAAAATTAGTCCAATCTCCAGCCAGACGAACAAATAAGACCGTGTTTACGCCGTACTAGTGTATTGCGAAACACGCAATAAAACCGTGCTGCCCTGCGTAGCGTTAAACGCGCACACGTTACGAATTCCTCGACGGATAACAATCCGCGCCCGGTTGTCTTTCCATGCACAAAACCCGAAAAACCCAAAAATTATCGGCTGTCCGTCGCGAGCGGTATCGCGAAAATATCGCGCGCACGGCCGAGTCAAAATACGTATAGTTGTGACAATCGAGCGTTCTTCACTCGTCGTGATTGTCGTCTTTCTCTCACACCTTTTCTCTCTTGCCGTACGGTCATTTTTATCCACCACCACCACCACCATCATTACCGCCACCATCACTACCACCTCCGCCATCGCCACTAGTTACACGATATGTGGATACTATTTTTCCGAGACGCCACATAATATATTTTGGACATTATTCAAATCCGTCCGAACAATACTACTCGTCGTGGGTCACACGACGTTAGGTCTGCGCGTAGAAGACGACCGTATAAGTCCCCGAGAGCTTGTCCATCGCTCGCCGATATAATTATCGGATTTATTATTATTATTACGGGTCTGCGAGTGGGGTGGGTGGGGTGGTGGAGTGGTTTTTCTATATGTACCCTTGACCTCTCGATTATTATCGTAATATATATATATATATATAAACACCGGAGGCGTCATACATGCGTCGTATATGTATATTTATGAGCGTATACACATTTTTCGTACAAATGTACGCACGATATTACACTTTCACTAGTGTTCGGTCGACGCGCGCGTGTCTTCCAACGAATACGAAGAAAAAAATAATAATCTTCCGAACGTAGTCGCCGTCTGTCCACCCTTCCCCTCTCACGGGCACTTGTTATTGCTCAATCCCGCTCGCGACTTGTTATTTTATTGAATTCGGCGCACGCGTACACAAACAATCACGGACGAGTACTCGCCGATTCTGTTTATCGCATATATATACATATAAAACGCGATATACGACATATTCGTATGTAGTATTCAAACGGGAACGTAATTGTTTCAAGATTCGTTTTTTTTTAATCGTGTCTGGGCTGGCGCGTAATCGTGCAGAGTAGTACGCCGTAAACGATCGATTATATCGTCACTACGCGTACACGTCGGTATTGCGTTGTCATTCGATTTAAGGAAAATTTCACCGAACATGTCTGAATAACGAAATGACGATTACGTAACACACGGTTTTCAATAGCGCACGCGTTTCATCGATGGGTATTATAAAAACGCTTAGATTGGGTTTTCTTCCTTCAACGATCGTGTACATCTTTAGCGCTTGTATATGTGAACAACAAAGCTGTACAAGTTGCTCCATTTTGGAACAAGTTGCGGTCACGTTCCTTCTTATTTAGTAACCAAGTTATGTTGTTGTAATAACTCCAAAATAAAAATAAAACAACTGGGATTGAGGAAAAGAAATGCTTAATTACCTATATGTAAGTATTGGGTATAAGTGGGGATGTGTTTAACTTTTAATAAGTTATTACGTAATTTGTTTTCGTGATCGTGAGTTCGAGAATTATTTAAGAATGTTATTATTAATTATCAAACGCTTACCTGTCCGGTTCTATCGATTTGAATGAATTTAAAAAGAAATACTTGTAAAATTAACCGAGAAAACGTTGGGACGGTGAGTTTGCTTATGTAGCTTCACCAACATTAAAAACGAGTCGAGGCACAGAAATCCTGGTGTAGAGAACAGCCCTTGATCCCCGCAATACCGAATTCTGCAACTTGATGACTCGTGGCGGGAGTGCGCGAGAGTTGTCTGTCTCCCGTGGGGAGACATTAAATTTCATCGAAATCGGCGTTTTGTGTCTTGCATATTTGTACCTAGATGGTTTTAATGTTTTTCGATATTTCTCTATTTGCTTAATAAGAAACACGTATTAATTTGATTCGTGCCCATTAGCATGAAATATTTGTGTTATTATTGTAAACGTTTTTGTATAAATAAAATGTGTTAATTCTGTGGTTATCGTGGGATTGCTACTCAGCCCTTTTTTTCGCGCTATATGAGATTATTGTCGATATTTTATTAAAGTATGGCCGGTATTTCGAGGAGTTCAAGTGTTGTTTTAACATTTATTTAATTGTCATTTTTCAATATATTATTACCTTAAATTATATACAAATATGCTTATAGTATTGGTTTCCACAATTATGGTATCTGTGAATATCATTACATTGCTATGTATATATAAACAAACAAAATAGCGACCGATTGGTAATTAAAAAAAACGACTTGGTCGGCTGTAGTCACTCATGTTTTTCGTTACATATTCCTTAATTAAGTCGACGTTCGTGTAAAATATTGATCGAACTTGACGACGGTTTACAATTTTGCGCGAAATATGTATTATTCGCGCATTCGACGAAAGAGTTAGCGTTTTGACGTCCATCAAAATGTAGGATGACGACTCGTGGAGTTTACCGCGTGACAACATAACGTGGTCGCGAATTACCGACAAAGAGAAACGTAGTTTGTATGGTACAACGTTACTTTTGCCGATACCGTTGACGGTCCAGTTTCGTGCATAACAAAGCGAAAAATCAGCGAAAAAGCGACTAACAGAACGTCGACACGATGCCATTTTACGGACGTCGTACGATAAACACCTTTTCGGTATGTCACCGAAATAAAACGATTACCACCGTAAATCATTTACGGTCCGATCCTGTGAACACTACTCCGAAGCGGACGAACACAACACATCCGCCGCGACAATCGATCAATTTTAATTAAACGTAACCGTTATCGGTGGTGGTCGCCTACTCTATTCCGGGTTGTTGCGTGTCCGCGTCGCGTTATTTGTACGTAATATTTTCTGAACGTACAACTGTCCGTTGTCCCGTCAAACACGCGCCCGTAAACAACTGCCATAATAATTGTAATTGCACGCAGATGTTGCGTCCCTTGGCGTCTTGATGTCTATTACGAACGCGCACTATTACGAATACCGTTGTTTTGACCTCACACCAGTCGGTACATGCGGACAATTTTGTTATTCCGAAACAAATTACCCACGCGCTTACTGTAATGGTTTATGCGCGGACGGCCGTTATTCAACGTGCATATGTAACCGTTTATCGTGACGTTTTCTAATCATATTTCGAAGTGTTTCTAATCTAACTCAGTCTCTACGCGTATTACACTACCTGTACGTCTGTATTCCGTTATTGTAATCCGAACACTGCCCGTGCGTACGATAATCGTTATAATCGGGTTTTTCTCGAACGAAGCGACTGAATGTATTGGGTTTTTTTTACACAGCGGCGTGTTGTTTGTCCCTTAAAAATTAATCATAGTTTTGGTTCGTGAATGTTTATGAGAGCTGTGCTCGAGCTAATCTCGACGTCGTGCGTTACGTTCCGGTAGCGAATTTTAGCTGGTACGACACGTTTTTTTCTCAGCGCTTGATTTTAGCGCGATTCGAATAAAACCTGTAAAACATTTTCGAACACGGACGATTCGTGCAGTATTTAAGAGCTCAAAGTGTAAATACGCGCTTTGCATAACGTATAAAGTTTTAACAATATTTATCGAGTTCATTAATCATAATTTCACCTACATTCAATGTTACTAAAAATAGGGGAGGTAGTTTGGAATACAACGATTTATCGTCGTTTGAGACGAAACACAAGTGACTTTTTCGTTATTTCAACCGTGCAGGTTTTTTCGTGAACAGTGAGTGTTCCGTTGATATTTGCACGCGTTATTTTTCAGTAGTAAATCGTATTTATTCAAACATAATTTGTATTTCTCAATAGTTTTCTTAAGCGTAATTTGATAATGACAATTACAAAACAACCGGTAAAATTTACAATATTTTTATCGACCAATTTTACTTAAAATATAATAATATTTATAATATAATATAATAATTTGACGTCTATAAGGTTTTTACAACATGTATCATATCCCTCGATTATAATAATTATAAACTACTCGGAATATAAAAAACAAGGAATCGTTTTGCGTATGCAATCATGCCTCGTTATTTTCAAATTCGAAATACTAGTACAACTCCAAAATCTATGTCCATGTGGGTAGCTCACATGAGCCAAAATCCACAATGGTTCGGTTACCCTTTTTTGTTACTTCATAAACGCGTTTAAACAATATAAACTTGTACATAGGTAAAATAGGAAATCGGGTCATTGCGCGTAATGTTTAATTGTTTGTGGTGAAAGTAGACAAAAGTTTACTTTATCAGGACATTGCATGCACGATGACCAAATCAAAATTGCCGAAATTAGCGAATTATTACCACTTGTTTCAATATTACTGAATAGGAGTAAACGAAAATAAACTTATAATAAAAATTGTTGTTAGAAACAATATGTTATTAATATATATTATTTTGTTAAATGTTATAAGCGAATATTATAGCGTCGTATACATTATTTTATGGTTATTATTGTAATTTCGTATTATTTATACCATTAATATTATCATGAACGAGCGAGATTGTTTAATTTTAAATATCTAAACGGTAAGTGTGATACGTACACTTACATATATAAAAAGGAACGTACTGCTAAATTTTAAGTTAAACGCGAATTTAATTAGCAAATATGAACGACGGTTAGTCAGTAGGTCACACAATCGGGCACAAGGACGAGTTGTAAACGAACAGTTTTTAAAAAACCGATTAACGGCAAAAAGTACAGAAAACGTCCCAAATCCGCGTTCGTAAGGAAGAATTGATCATTGTTGTAACGTTGGTGAAATATTTCAATTTTATAACGATTAAAACGACGACAACGATGCGGAAGACACGCCTTAGTTGTGATGGCTAACGAAAAAAATAGGTCTGAAGGGTGAATATTCTTTGTACAAGAGGTATTGTCGGCGTTGCTTATGTTTTACTCTTCCTACTCGTAGTTATTACTTTTAGTCCACGAATGTATCCTTTTGAAGCTAACACGTCATATAATGATAAATATATGTACTAATAATATCGTATTAAAAACAACAAATAGTTATTTCATGTTTAATTCAATATTAAACCAAAAATTGAGGATAAATTAAACTATAGAATTCTAACGTATTAAAAATAACATAAATATGCCAAATAAAATATACAATGGAATTTATGGTTTAGTTACAGTAAATAAATATATATACGTTTTTTTTTAGAACTGTTACTTTTTCTCGGTAGAAATCATTCTTATAAGCTTATATAAGTTATATATTATATATTTCTCTGTTGTAACACAAAAAATGAAAAATAATAATACATTTATCGTATACTTGTTTTTTTTATACTATTTTTTCCCCGCTTAAAGATGATGTTTATTGAAATAATACGTCGTACTTTGTTGCTGTAGCAATTTCACGTAAGTATTATTTACAAATTACTGAACTATATTACAAACAAAAATATTGCGTGGGTGTGAAAAAATATACGTTTTAGGAACTTGTACAAACGTATTTCTTGATCATAAAAATATCGGTCGGACTGTTGTTTGCTATACGTAAAACAATAAAAATGTCTGTTGCCATAGGGTAGATTCAAGGACTACAAGTATTATATATATGAGCACAAACAAGCCGACTTGAAAATCATAAACAATTAATAAGCACTTTAACGATTAATAATAATAATAATAAAAAACTAGGAGTTGGGACACCAATACGCTAAAATTTAAAGGTTAGTCAAACGTTATGCGTTATTTATGCACGAGTTATAATTACGCGGTTCAAATAAAGACTACCTACGTACGTATTACTAATCATACACAAGTTTCACTTAAGTGCCGTGCTCGTTCCTTATAACAGCCAATAATTCGTCAATACAGAATATCTACGGTAAACGCCAATGCTGGCTCTTTTGTAATGGGATAAGGGGAGAAGGGTAGCGATTTATGCAATCACTTTTAATGTCATATAAACTCGTGACCTCATAGGTCTATTTTCGAAAGTACTGCCGTGTGGGCAGTACCTATCCTAAGCGTTTGGCATTCCGAACTATAAGACTATTACCTATATATATTATATTGGGTGACCGAGCTTTGCTCGGTATTTTTTCGTTTACATCGTTGGATTTGTCTCGTAGAAATCTTGAATTTGAGCCCCCTCTTGAGGGTCAACGACAATTAGAAATGGTCGAAAAAAAAAGGTTGAAGTTTGAAAAAATGCTCTCACCACCGTGATTAAATTTGTATTGTAAATCTGAATACACCAAACGCAAGATCATCGCCGTACGCATATTTGGTCTAACGTTCGAATCTTTACATTTTTTGCGGTTTTTACGAATTTTTTTTTTTAACGTTTATAGATCGAATAGCGAAAAAGCGAAATGCCATATCTCGGTCAATATTCAACGGATTTTCGTCTTTCGAGACCATGAATATGAGCCTTAATTCGAGTGTCAATAACAATAAGATCCGTTGAAATAGTCAAAAAACTATGAATTTTAAAAAAGTGTTTTCACGATCGCCATTAAATTTATATTGTTTATTAAATTACATAAACGCGAGATTATCGCCCTACGCATATTTGGTATAAAGTTGGAATTTCTACGACAATTTTAACCATTCGAACGAATATTTTTAGTTTTCGACGTTTATATGGCAAAAAATAAAAAAGTAAAAATGAAACCTAGCTAGATCGATTTATGGCCCTCGAAATCCCCTGAATACTAAATTTCATGAAAATCGTTGGAGCCGTTTCCGAGATTCAGATTATATATATACAAGAATTGCTTGTTTAAAGGTATTAGATACAAAGAGACCTCGCGGGCCGTTTAATCCTATTATAAAAAAATTATTATTTAAGTTTTTTTCGAACGCAAATTATTATTTATAAAACGATTGTTTATCGTTTACAGTTATTAGGAAATATAAACGATAAAATTCACTGTCTGTGTGTACTGTGTAGATAATTTGATAGTTAGTGTGTACTAAATTCATCGTATGTTCACTTAAAATATAAAATGTTTACATATATATATAGTTTGTTAAAATCACAAAATAAATACGAACGTCAGAAGGTGTCGAATAATATTTTTTTAGCGTTCGTTAATATAATTTTTTTGTAAATATATAAACGTAATATTTTATTTCATAAAACAAAACCATGGTTTGTAATAAATCGACGTTACACCGTTTAAAATTCAAAGTTACGGCAAAGTTTATGAAGAAAAATCTATCGTTTTTTAAATGATAATCTTGTATTTTTGCCTCCGTGATATATTACGCTTAGGTGGTCTATAATAGCGCCGTCGAAATAATGAACGACCTCTACTTAACATACATTCCGGTCTATACATTTCATCATTCCGTATTCGTGTAGTTATCTCTGGGTAATTTATAAACTTACTTGTACTCAAAACGCAATGGTTGTTTTCTGTTCATTTTCGGTTTAACACGACAACGTAATTTATTCGAGAGTATTCGACGGACGCGCTGCCAATAGCAATTTGCTGATCGGTTCGACGTGAATCCTCATTTGTCGAACGGTGATGGCGATCGATTATTTTCCCGATCGTATTTAGGGAGGATATATATTTAAAGAAAAAAAAACAAGAAATAAAATTCCAGACTATCTGTAGACATAAATCCGTTTCGAAATAATATCAATTACATTTCGACACCTCTCGTCGCTATTGTACGAAACAATCCGGCAATTTACAGACCATATTTCGGTGCCAGACAAATTTGCGGAGGAGCCGCCCCGTTTACAGTTATCACGCAAACTAACCCCTAACGCCAACGCAGGGTGGTATGAATTTTCGCTCTCGGTTGGCCAGCAAGTGCGCAACGACTTGTCGTTCAAATCGGATCTCAAATTGGCGTGTGACCGGGCCAGCCAGCCAATCGCCGGCCATTATTACTTGCGTTTTTAAACCACCTAACTTTATCTACATCGCGTGCACATATGACACACACACACACACACACACAACGCGCGGGCGCGCGTTTTGAACGTCGGCGGATCACAGTATAGCAATTGCACGTTGGTCGTTGTACTAGGGCTTCATACGACACAGTAACGGGACAACGACGATCGAGAGCCTGTGTGTGCGTTCCTCGCACGTATGGCGTGCCCACGGACAGACACCCGTCATTCGTCGTCAGCGGGCACGTGTGTGTGTGTGTGATACACACACGTATCGCGCGGCACGATTGTTTAACTTACAGACTACCGTGCCGGTCACCAGGATACTATGTATGGCGTCGGCCGACACGGCGAATTACGGGCGTCACGTTGTGTGATGGTTACGTTCTTCCGCAGAAACGAGACGCTGTCGTCCCGCGTTGTCCGCCATCTGTGTAATCGAAAAGTCCATCGTGTCGTTAAATATTAAACGTCGAGGTGACGGTTGACTTTTACACTGACCCTACGCGAACCTAACGAATGTTGTCCCTCGAAATTCTTTGCTAATTCGGAAACGTTTAAATTGCGTTGGACGTATAACCACGAACGGGTTCATCGGACTTTCCTTCGGTGATTTCCGTCTCAGTCGAAAATACGGACATTATACTTAGGTCGGCAACGGATTTCCTTCTTCGGGTTCGACGGTTTATTCGCCAACAACGTAATTTTACCGACTTATTCGGGTGGAAAGTACGGCGTACGAAAATAACCGGATACGATTCTCAGTATGTGGCGCTTAATGACGCCAGTGGAACCTATAGCCACTTGGTGTTTTTGTTTCTACGAAATCGCCGGTTTTTTTTTTAGTTTTAACATTGTAAAAGCCGAAAAATAACCGTTGTTTTCGTGCGCGTTTACAACCAAAAATCTCGCAATATTACGATAAGTAACGAAACATTACGACGAATCTTCTCCAGATATGTCGACGACACTATTCCGACGTTTATCAATATTTTCACGTAACATTATAGACATGTGGAACGAAATAGTTCTTATTTGTATTTCACCGTCAACATTTTATATTACATTATTATAGCGTACGCCTGACGCCGTTTTTAAAAAGTATACGCCCAAAATTACAATAATATTTTTTCAAATTCTTATGGATTAATCGAAAAATTAATAAGTACGACTCTTGGATACGAGTAGAACGAAATAATTGTTCTAATTCCGATTTGCGTTGTTTGTGCAAAACGTAATACAATCGCGTAATCCGAACGGTTATACAAATGAAATGCGCATTGCGGTATTTTTACAAATCCAGGTGTGAATAATTACAAATTTTTTTTAAAACTTATTACGTTAAATGTCCGTAATTTTACTGTATGTAAATGCTTAATCATAACATAATGCTTCATCATATAATAACTATATAGTCGACTTATTGTATAGTACAGATAAACGGGCCAATATTTTTATAATTTCATGTATCATTATTTTAAATATTATTAATTTTTTTTAAGTTATTATGTATATATATACATATTTATGGTTTTTATTATTTTATTTATTTATATCTACCAAAATATATTTCTTATTTTCTAATAGCATATATATATATATATATATATTTCTTTATATTTCTTTTACATTTTTTTTAATTTTTAGTATTATTATTATTTTTAATTTTTAATTTTTAGTATTTTTCATTATTTTTTATTTTTTATTTTTTATTTTTAGTATATTTTTAGTAAATATGCGACGAAGAGAACTACATGACGATTATCTCGTGTTATACGACGATCGTCTATATCTTTGTGATAAACCGTATATTCGTGTGAAAATCGGGGACTACGAGGGTCCAACTGCTGATTATAACCCCGTTGGTAATTTGGTTTACCGTCATCTACTAAAGGTACTTCTGGTATGATTTTGGAAAGTCGAATCGATATTTGTTCTTCCGTTTTTATGAACCATACACGTTGCGTTGGGATTTAAATCACCATATGGATTGAGAATCATTCATTTGAGTACTAATTCCTTTAACTTTAAGTCATAATTTCCAGGTATTTCGGATGAAATTAAGTCATCGTGCTCTTCTGGTTGATGAACCTTGTTATCAGATTTCATAATTATAAGCAGATGCATGTGTGGTAATCCTATTATTATTATCTAAATCTTCAATAATTTGGTCAAATGTTAATTTAGCAACACCAGCCATGATATCAGGACGATCCCATGGAAGCTGTTGCAAGATTGTTTCATCTTCGAAATTTATTTGCAATGCCTGTTTTATTTCTGTCCAGTTAGAATTCGATGTCATGGTGATAATAATAATAATACTAATAATAATAATTACATAATAGGTTTTTCATTGCCTGAAAACAGAGATAAAATGACGTTTTCTAAAAATGAAATCTAGCTTGATCGATTTATCGCCCTCGAAACCCCCTGCAAATTAAATTTCATGAAAATCGTCGGAGCCGTTTCCGAGATCTAGTTTATATATATATATATATGTGTATAAACGGTATCGATTGATTTAAATGACATCAGATTGCCTGGTAACAACTGTTGTATCTTGAAGTTAATTTCGTTAACATCAACATTTTTGGCTACCAAAATAGCCCGATCACTGAGCCAGTTATGATTTATATAATTACTCTCTATATCCGGGAAAATACTCTGAATCAATTCATTTTTTCCCTGAAGAACAGCGCAGAAATTGTCAAGCAGTTTAATGCATTGTGTATTTGGTTGCAGTTCTATTTTAGTGTTCTCAATATCTAAGATACCCGGCCACGTGTTGCTGTGGTTGAAGTTTTTGTTATATTACATAGTAGTAAACTATTAACGGAAAAAGTTGGAAGAACATCAGTCATATGGACACCAGTAAGCTTTTTTACATAGATGCCATTTGTAATAAAACATGGTAATCTCCATGTCTAGTTTTCTACTATCGTTACTCCTTAATATAATGAAATTATTGATTACGAACGAAGACGGAAACCTTAAAGCTGATAGAAAAATCGACTGAATTGAACTGTATTGTAATCGAATACAGCCAATAACGAGTGATACCAAAAACTGAATATTTAACAATAAAATCGATTAAAGATTTCAATTTTTGTTTGAACACTCGTGCAGTTATGTCATGACGATGAATTGCTTTTTGCCCTGGTAATAGTAAAGTTTGTATCTCTTTCCAATTTAGATTACATGTGAATGTTATAAACAAATCTGGTCGGATATTATATTATAAATAATAGTGGCTAGTAGTAATAGTGGCTATAGTGCTTTAATTTGCAATAAAATAATATTGCGACTATAAAGTAAACACAAAGCTATCCTATCTTTGAAGTTGGATCAACCTGCACATGGTGTGCAATTTTGGTTAAAATCGGTTAAGTACTTTAGGAGTCCATCACCAACTGTGACACGTAATTTATATATATTAAGATATATATACAAGAATTGCTCGTTTAAATATATTAGATAAAGGTATATATTTATTTATATTTTTTTAAGCTTTTATATCAATGTTAATGAGCATCGCAATATTTATTACAGTACTTTAGTAGACGAATTGTCATATTGTAGAAACTTTCTGAACCGCGATTCCAAAATAAGGTATGAAATTGCGCAATTATTAATATGAATATCATATATGATAGATTTATATAACATAATTATTAAAAAGTATTATTTCTCATAAAAAAGGTTATTAATTGATATATAATATAATGCGTTATTATTGATATATTATATGTTAAATTGATTGTATTAATTGATGATTTCGAGTAACTTACACAATTACTTCAAAATATTAAAACACATTTAATATAATTGTTGAATTGTCGGAGAAAAAAAGCACTACACTCTTATCTGCGGCAATAGGCCGAAAAGAAGATTTATTGTTACAATAAGAATGAAATAATAAACAAACAGCTCGATCGATTAGTACAAAAAGAAACGCGTTAAACTATAAACTTAAATAAACACCATAAAAAATCACTATAACGCACTGTTTGGATGGCAAAAGATCTGTACGCTATCCACACGTACATGCAACAAAAACAAAAAAAGAACAAGAGACAGCTCGAGACGGCTGTAGCCCAGGCCGGAGCCACGGAACGCCGGGGGAAACCATTGGACTTTCGTCATAATGGCTTCTCTCTACCAGACCAGCTTTCCAAGGCCGAGCCGACCCGACGGCCACCTCGTTACATTAATTACGGCTCAAACGTACTCCCCCATGGGAAGCTATGTTTCACATGCTATTGGGGCCGTAATTATATAAAAATAATCAGAACAAAATAAAATAAATACACAAATTAATGACGGAAACACGTATCCATACTTTAACTATTCCGTTGGTAATAAAACTAGTTTGACCACTGGTCTGAATAAATATCCGATGGAAGACCTTGCCGAGCTACGAAATGGTCCAACACGGCTAAAAGGCGTCTGAGGATAGATTGGATATAATTTCTAAGTGACCAGCCTTCACTATCATACAAACATAAGTTGCAATATATATCTTGTAGACTCGAGCCTTCTGCAGCTTATGTTCCCGCATATGAAGTGGGCCTGCATAATCGACACCGACCTTGACGAAAGGTCTGCATGGTAATACGTGCGCCGGTGGTAAATCTGCTATCATCGGTTGCGGTACAACTGCAGCTAACTTCACGCAAACCGTACAATGTTTAATAACCTTACCGATAAATCTACGTACGGAAATTATCCAAAACTGCTTGGAGATCAGAGGAATCATTGCGCTTGGACCATAATGACATGTATACAAATGACAATGATGCGCAATTTACGTTGGTAAATGCGACAGCTTAGGTAATAATATTGGGTGCTTTTGATTCTTCGACAGCTGAGCATTACGTAACCGTCCACTAACTCGGATAATCACCTTGGAGTCAATAAATGGTTGTAGAGGAGCGTAGCAGCGTGGTAATAACCTATCAGTCTTAAAATTAGCGTACAAATCGAATAACAAAATGTGTTGAGAGAATCGAATAATATATATAAGTGATTCTTGAAGTTCAGATCTCAGTAAAAATGTATGTGCATATTGTTGACATCTAAAGCAAACGATAAAACGACGCATCCAAGTAACGTTCTGGAGCATTCTTTCGTAAGAAGAAAATCTACTAATCCACTCCGAAGATGTCTCGCCACATGTAGAGCTAAAGAAATCACGTTTGTATCATGTAGCCGTATGACTGGAATAAGACTCGGAGAAGTGTCCCAACTGTCTTCTGCATCATACAAGAATTCTGGTCCAGATCAATACAAAGAGTGTTTAATTAATTCAGTTGGCAACATCCCAAGTGCCGCATAATCTGCAGGGTTGGTTTTAGACCGGTTATAACCCCATTGATAAAGAGGTAACAATTGTTGTATCTTATACACACGATTTGAGACAAAGACTTTAAACATCAAGTGAGGCTAAACTAGTCATGACAGTAATATTTGAGAATAAAAAAAAAAAAACGAAATTTAGTGTAATAAAATGTCTCTTTTTTAGATAAATTAATTATTCCAAGGTAATAACTTAAATATTTAAGTTTCCTATAAATTAATTTGTATGCCTCCAAAAATTTTATAGGGATAAAATTTTCCCCATTATTGAAAAGTTGAAATCCACTAGGTTAGTAAAACTGATTTTATTCTATATGAATCTGTTTCTTATTCCCCGCCTTTCTTCTAAATATTTGAGGCCATTTTTTCTAGGTCATTTAACATTCATTTCACCCATTCTCTCACATCATCCGCGTATACTCTAGTGGTTTATTCAATATGACTTTATAATAATACATTAAAAATATTATGATAATATACTGTGAAATAATTATCTAAAGTAATCAAAGTTTTTTAAAATATTTAATATTTATTAAAAAATCTCAATATCTAATTTTTAAATAATTGCAGAAAATTTGAGAGTAGATGATACATTTTATATTATGATATGAAAAAAACCGAAACGATAAAGTTCTGTATTAAACACCTGAACCTGTCATCTGTTGGTTTTATGTCATTACGAAAGCAGGTTATTAG
>JAIPRN010003671.1:0-19828 GCA_025469175.1 Geopemphigus sp. TES_GeoC_2020 | reverse complement strand
TTTGGATTAAATACCGCGTATTTATATAATAAAAAATAGGACAAGCAATTAAAATTACCGAACCCCGTGGTCCAGTGTTCGTATAGTAACACATATTTACCGTTTCCACCATTTCCTGTATGAACTACAGAAATAATAAATGGAATATACAATCTACGATTATAATACAGAATGAATAACGAAAAAAAAACGTAACTAGTGACCGTAGTATTTTTGAAGAAATAAAACCGACGTCCGTCTCGCTAAACCTCAAGTAGTAATGGCGAATCTCCACTAAATTTAACCGAATAATATAATTTATATTTATATTAGTGCCGAAAACAAAAGGAAAACGACTGAAACGTTCGCTTCTGGACAACGGGCCGGCGAAATAAAACCACGAAATTCCGTAAAAAAAAGAGAAAACGAGATTCTAACTGTCCCAAAGCGTAGACATAACGAGATCGTCATCAATGGAAAACGAATGGGCCACTCCACACGTGAGCGTTGAATGCAAAATAAAATACCTCCTACCTCGTCCCATATTTGTTCATCGTGCGAGGACACGAACCATGACGATTAAACATCTACAAAACGAAACACGTGTCACATTCGAAAAAGGCGAGAGAAAAACGTTTTCCCGAACATCTACACGAAAATCTCAGTCATGGCGGAATACAATGACGGACCAGTTGCAGTTTGGTTTAAAAATCGCTAATTATGAACAAGCTTCAAATATTGCCAAACAAACTTTACGTTGAAATACGTAAAGTTATTGTAACGAGCGTCGAAATAATAATTCGAATTCCGTTAAACATCGAAAGTCCCAGTACGATATGTACTTTATACTATTAGGCTTATTCATACTTACATACTACAATAATGTATTACGTATAATGATTTAACGATAATTATTGGTATTTTGTCGAAATTATTTGCGAGGTGTGAAGTGTAACGGAAACGCACATTATTTCTGTTTTTTTTCTCTTATAAAAAAAATAACAAAGGTCGAAGACATGGACAATACACATACACACACATACGTAATGAACAGTATAATTGAATAAATATTGAAAAACTGCGGACGTTTCTCCGTCAACGCGATATAAAAATTCTAAGACCTTTCGGTCATTGACCGACACGGTGTAACAGCGACGAAAAACCCATTGGCCTTAGCGCACATGATTGACGAATTAGTTTCATCCACGTGACCACTCCCCTCTCATCACTCCCTCCCACGGGATTTGTAGTTATACACAATTGGCGTGTTCAAGTTTTTGAAACGTGCGAACACCTCCAACGAATACCATATTGAAAATCGTTTTAAGCAACCTTCTCGCAATATTAGACACGAAGCGGGTAAAATTTTTTATTGTACATACGACGTACACACACACACATACACACATAAGGTCATCCGAATACAGTTAATACGTTCATTTAATTTTTTACCGAAAACAAACGGATAAGCGAACGCGTTGGCGCTGTCGGAGTGACACTATCGGACGATATCTACCACCGGACATTCGGCGAAAAACGTGTTCGGACAACGAGCTTGGGGGACTTATTGCTCGACGTGAATTACGAAACGGACGAACGTGCTTGAACGTACGACGGAAAACCCGCAAACTCGGAATATTCAATCGGGAAACGTTCTGACCGATACAAGAAAACGTAAAATCGTCGACAACTTCACCACCACCATCGTCACCAGCCCTTGATTTACCAAATAATATCGACCGGAATGAAATAATTTCCGAAATTATTCCGAGACGCGTAGTGTTACCGCGGCATTTTATATTCCTTACCCAATTTTCGTGAGTTTGAATTTGGCCACGTCTTATATAGTACTTATATATTACATCGTCGTCATTATGCCGCGATACCGGTTATTAGATACATACCTGCAACATAAACGGAAAACGAATTAATTAAACATACGCGTGAACATTTTTATGAGGTGTCATTAAACGCACCGTAAATTCGTTTTGAATATCGTTAAGGCCACGGCCGATAAGTAATTGCGTTTTACGCTATACAACCAGCGCGAATATTTTATTCGATAGTAAGACTAATTCCGTACACGTTTGCGAGTTTCATTGAACTTCCGCCGACGTAAGTATATACCAATATATATATATTTATATAGTGGTAGTTAACGAGAATTCGAAATTGGATTAAATCGTCGCGTTAAAAATTAACCTGTCTTAATAGTTTACCCGGATAAATAGTCTAAATAAATAATTTTTGTTGAATTCGCGTTAGTTATTTACAACACTACGGGTCCTAAGAATCACAATAATAGGTCTATACGCAGTAGCCAGACATTACTTCAAGCACTAAATTTGTTATCACCATTTTCAGTGGGCCAATTACTATTTTGTTTTGCCCCGAAAGGATACGTGTATCAATTTTCGTGTTTGATAAATCCCATCGATAAATTCGATGTTTTTGCGAAGAGTACAAAAAATTGTACCGAAATACACGAATAGTTTTAAACATCGAACGGTATACCACGAATATGAAGTATACGTAATTTTGTATCGCTAAGTATTTTGATCGTCGATTGAGAGGTTATTCGCCGACATTTACGACCTGTACTTCGTCCGGACATATACTCGTCGATATTTGAAACGTTAACATGTTCAACGTGTACGTACTGAGCGGAATACTAAAAAACCGTTTTCATAAAAATGAAATTTTAAAGCTACGCACTACGCGAATGGTATACCGGAAAAGTGCGATGAAAACGCGTGCAACACAGAACTTGGCGTCGGACGTATACGTTTCGGTGGTTGTCGTTTATTGAGTGATTGATGGGTTGTTTTTTTTAAAGACGTACGAGTTACAACCAAGTGAAGCAGTACCGAATTGCCGAGAAAATATAACGTTCTTGGACGAATAGCGTGACAATGTTTTTCGACCAGTCGGTGACGTAAACACGAACGGGTGGAGCGACGTTGGGTATTACGCGGAAGCCAGAAAATCGCGCGGTCAAAACGGTCGTGGAAGAAAAAACGAAACACGAGAACAGACGTCGAGATTGGTCGGCGCGTCATAATTGACGCGTTCCGATAGAGCTATCGTGTCGATAATTTACCGAAACAGCGGTTTTCGTACAAAATTGTGTTAGGTACGGTTGTCGGACACCCTCCACCCGTAAACGGTACCCGTCGCACGTTCATCGCGGACGATTATAATTTATGATTATTGCGTTAAAACGTCGGCTCACGTAAAACCGGTGAACGGGAAACGTATATACATTTTTTCCTCGGGAATTAGCATATATAACGTGTTCGCGCAATAAAGGAGTTAAAGGTATGCGTCCGTTTGTGTGTGTGTATGTGTGTGTAATATGTCGTCGCGCTTCAAACCTCCCGCACGCGTGGTTGGCTTTCCAAGTTCCCTCGTCAATACTCCGGAACGGCGAAATATATATCCCTTTGCCCGACCCTCAGTCGCCTCGGGCGCGTTTTTTCTTTTTAATACGACGTCGTGACTAGGACGAGCGGCTAGATTACGGGCCGTATATAACGTACGCGTCCCGCCTGCGTCACGACGAGCTTTTTACCTTCGCGCGATTCGTCGTCGAACATTACAAAACGTCGTCGTTTAACGGACGTGTGTCCAGTGACGTTTTTTTCAAAAGACAAGCTGCCCAAAAAGGTTCGAACGGCCCCGGGCGATGATTTTCGGGTCGTTCTTTCTACGTATATTTCGAACGAGGCATCCAAAAAAAAAAAAAACGAAAAACAATCGTTTTTCGTTCAAGTACAGATGGTGTGTGACCAAATGTACGCTGGGGAGGTATTTTAAGGGTTATAATTTGTTCGGTTTTAATATTTAACGGCGTATTTCGTTTCGTTTACTTCACCATAATAAATGGAACCTTCGGAGAATGACAATTTATCCGTTCGTTATTTATTACAAAAATTTAATACAAAAACAATGGGTACGTAAAACGTTTAATAGTAAAATTTATATGTAAATTTCCGTCGTACTTAACGTATTTCTCGCCGTTAAGTGATAACGAATTGAACTATACTAAACACATGGTTCGATTTTTTTTAACATAATTACGATAAGAAGTACGTTTTTAAAAATCGAAGATTTTTTGTTTGATGACGAGAAGGAAGATTTTTATTAAACTCGCAAAAGACCTAAACACGATTCTGGACATTAAATTAAACATAACGTAAATTAAACATAACGTCTAAGTATGATCACATGCACGCAACGTCGTGAGTGCGTTCGTCCTACGCAGACGCAGTTGCAGAAATTACTCCCTGCTTATGTAAAGGTCGCCAAAATTAAAACGAAAAAATACACGACGACATAACGAAAACTCGACGTTTTCAATAAATAATATAACATCGACAAAAAAACGACATTTTAATTTCGTTAATATCGTATTTCAAATAAAAAACGGACCACCACTGATAAGGTAAATACAAAAATCTTCGTCGAATTAATAATAGCGATTTTCGTTCGACGTTTAGAGGGCCAAAACACCGTCGGGTACGTACCATAACCGCCCGTAGAGTCCGACCGAGGTCGACGGAATTACTTAGAATCGATCTAACCGACTCAACTAAACGCGTCGTAAACCACAAATTTATAATTGGACCGACTTTGCGAAAGTCGTGACTATTGTTTCTTTTAAACTGCGACTGAATAATGGGCTGCCCTCTAAATGTTCTTGTTTATACCGCCGGAATTTGTTATGGTTACGCTTGAATTACGCTTTTATGTGTTTGTGTGTGTGTGGGTGTGCGTGCGTGTTAGCAAATTATTTCGACGTCACGAATAACACTTCAAACGATCCCCTTAATAATTTTATAATTATCAAACTAAATACGGCGAATGTTTCCGTTATTATGGCGCGCGCTAAGAAGTACGCGCATTTTATAAACGACGACGCAGGACGGTAACGAAAGATGAAAGTTAAAAAATATTTTTAAGAAACTTTAATGGACTTCGAAAGTATATCCAATCTAACACGCGATGCATATTATTATTATTACTATGCGTATTTTTCTCGTCTTAATTCAATTGTATCAATTTTAAATCATGAATGTTTAAGAAGAAAAACGTATACGTACGGAACGTCGGCGGCGTTATTAATATGAACGAAATAAAAATTTAAGCGAAATTCGAGGACCACCGAGACCGGTAAACGTTTCGAGCGTTAATAAAACAGACCATGCACGCGAACTTCGGTGATTTTAAAGAGAGACTCTTCAGAATTAGAAATCGTACTTTAGTGGCCAAAAAGGTTACGAAAAATTGATTCGGAAAATAATTTTACCAACTAAATTCCCGACTTTCGCGACGAAAAGTACGATTTAACTTCGAACATGACTATTCAACAACCGTCGACCGTGAATGAAATTGTCCAATTCGACGTGATTTTCGTCCGAGTTAATTCTGCCGTTAACTCGATCCCTTCCCGCCATCATTATTTATCACGCGTACAATGTTACGGACGCGCAAAAATAATAATCATAGCGGGAACGAAAGTTCGTTCGGGAGAACACTTATCTATACGTCGCGATACGATAATAAAACGCGCGTTTTCGTCGTCATATCGATAACGAAACTGTTCCACGGCCACGCGACTCGAACGTAATCATTAAATTTCGTGACGCAGCGTCCGACGATTACGGTCGCGGTCACTCGTAAGTAAACGTACCACGATCACGGTTGGAAAACAATTGGTTTATGACAACCACGAGCCATTACACGGCGAAATACTCGTCGATTTATTTTTCCGTACGCGTGGGAAAATACGCGTAAGTCCCGTGCGCGTACCAAAAATATTATTTCGACGACGTTCGTTCGGCAGTAGCGTTTTCGTTTACGCGATTCGATATTTAACAACTGTAAAACGTGACGACAATAATTTTATAAGTATACACGGCGCGAGGTGTAACGGTGTTTCGATAATACATATTCGGACGCGAAGTTGTGGCCGATTTCGTTTTAAGCCTTAGAGTTACGTGGAATTTATAGTTCACCGAATACCGTCGTACGAAATGATCCGATTTTATTTCGGAGTATTCGATTTTTTTTTTTGTTTTTTATTTTAAAACAGCGGTTTGGTATTGAATTCGAATTTTCGTTTACAGCGCGGCACTCCGCTGGAAAGTTTTACGAAGTTGCTCGATACACGGCTTCGCGTAAGAGACGCCCGGAACGTTCGTGCCCCGCGAAAACACTAACAACAAAATATCGTCTAATCAATCGAGTTGTTTATTTATTCGGTGAGCGAAAAATTATTCCGATAACTATTTCGCTGGCGCGTTATTCGTGGTAATATTTAACAATCGTCGATCGAAACGGGTTAACTTTTTTTCGTTAAAAAAAAAAAGGCGCGGTATTGAAAACCGCGTTTCCGTAAGTAAGAACTCGGACGGCTATTGCGGGAAGAAAAAACAATTTTATCGACGTCTTTTAAATCGTATTACATAGTATTCTATTGGATACACGTACACATTATTAAAGTGGATAGATTATATAATTTCGAACGCGGACTTGTCGTTAAAATAAATCGATAATATCCGTACGTACTGAAATACTTGGGGGAATTCGGTTTTGCGAATGTCAATAACGCCCGTTCAGTCGCTAAACACCCTTTAAATATAATCTTCGATCAGAAATATATGTAAATATATACTTTATAACGTATGCACGTTAACCAAAAAAACGCGCTCGTTGTTTCCATTTAAATTAAATTAAATTTTTGGAAATCAACTCGGATAAATATCGGCCGACGATGGCTATTGAACGAGCGCCTTTTTTTTATTAACGGACTAATGAAAAAACGAAATACGCAACGAAAACGGTAAACACCGTGAAACGAACGCCGACAACAAACGCATATCCGCGTTCGTATTCCTTCGACTATTTCGTTTAATCGTATAATAAATTCGAGTTTTAGAATATTCGTAATTACGTGACCCGGGGTCGAATATAGAAATAGTAGAGGCATACCCCGGGCGAGATTGGCAATATAGTTTCGCCGTACATTTTTACCGAACACCGTACCGCGTTCGTCTCCGAAACAAAAGTATACGTACGCTGAAATGTCCGAACGAATAAAACGGATACTCGACGGACCCCATTCCCGCTCCTCGATTTCACCATTGACTATAATACCCGTGTAAACGGCGCCGTCCAACCGACGGTTTTCAAAACGCACGTAGCAAAAGTACCCAATGCGTAGCTCGAACAATAATATCCGTTCGGTTTTCAGTTCCCCGCAGTCGTTGCCCATAGACAATGCACTCAAAACGGACGGTGGTTTCCGCAGTAACGTACAATACGTAGATCCCGTAAACAGGACGTATTTTAGGCCGCGGAGTTGTCGAGTGGCGGGATGTTTGCTTTTTTAATTAACGAAAACTGGACATTTTTTTTTTTGACGGGCGCGATTTCGTTTTTATCACAATTTTACCAATTTAAATCGCGCGGACGTTCCAACGAAAAGATTTACGGCGTTTTCTTATTAATTGCGAACCCCTAGTTTGTTTTTTGAAGACAACGTTTATTTCGCCGTTGAAATATACGTTTTGGTTCACTATTATACCGACTGTGACCATCCGAAACGTAAGAAATCGCTAAATAAAATTGCGTCGACTTTATCCGAAAGATTTTTGGTATAATTTTTCGTTTTACTAACCGACTATTTTATCGTTATTAATAAACTGATATCGAGTAAATTAGTTTCATTTCGGTAATTTTAGTCGAAACAATAATCGTCGTAATTAAGCGAAAAAAAATACGTTAAACTTTGTAAAAGGGTCGGAGTCGGCAAAGTATCGAACCGAAATTTAAATTACATTTAAACTACAATAATTTTCTAAAGAATAAACATTACGAGAATTCGTTACGAAAAAAAACAACAGTTCGCGAGAACTTCTCGAATTAAAATCATTTAAAATAAATTTCTGATCGTGCCGTTTGGTTGTTACCGTATAGCGGAATGATTGTTACGATTATTTTATTGCAGTATACAAGTGTACGGTCCAGCGGCGTAGTTGTCGGACGGAGAGGAGGGAACACGTCTCTTGGTATTTTTTTAGGTCGGCGTGATTTTATCCCGTGACCCGTGCAAGTTACGTTTAAACGCGTGTTACGCGTTTTAATTACGACGTATTAATCAAATTCATTATCGGCGTCGTCGCTAATTTCGGAAGTAAATAATAAAGGAATATCACACGATTTACGTCCATTTTGATTCGGTAGACGTATTACAGATGTACGTTGCGCGCGCAACATTTCAGATAACGTTACAAAGTGTAGTAATTCGTTTTAATTATTGACGAACGTACTAAAAATATTCGTTCGACATTTTATATTGTCGGAACGGTATTCGACGGCTTTCACGTTGGCTTTCATCAATTCGCCGCCAATCGCCACAGCGTTCCTTAATTGTCGAAAACACGGTTACGATCTAAGGCGAGACAATGAAGGCTCAAATGGTCGGCTGCCAAAGATCGATTCACCATAAGCGACGTAAACGAGGTTAAAAAAACCTTACGTTCGAAACGTGTTAAACGTCGCCGACGAAACAACACCCGTTAATTTTACATATGAAGAACAACGCGGCACTGCGAGGCATACTTTAAATAGCCTCCACCTTGCCGCAGACCGATTACCGTGTGTACTGTATTTTCGTTGTTATTACGATTATTAACGGTTACAATACGCCGATTGTTCGTATTAAAAAAAACCACCCAACACGCGTAACAGACCTCGTCACGTCACCGCGATAATTATTTTTATTCCCACCGAAACTTATGCACGCGATATGAACGTAATAGTTTACCGAAATAACTTAATAAATATAGACGAGTAAATATAATAATAAAGTATCGTAACCGATATGCCGACCAGTAATACGATATTAAAATATAATAGCCGAACGTAATACGCGCGGAGAAAAACCAATCTGCGGGTTTATAAGTGAGTGACGGAGGCTTGGCAAAAAAAAAACGAGGAAAAACAATTATTACGGGAATAAAATATGGATAGACGTCGGTGAAAACCCCCGTTTAAAATAAACGATAGAGGGAGGCGAATTGAAAATCCCTATTACGATAATCGCGTTTTTATCCTAAAACTAAGCGCCTCGACTTAATTTACATTTTTCGCGCGTACGAAATACGTCCGTTTACTCGGTTTTCGTTTTTATCAAGCGACCCGTTTAACCGGGTTATTTTCATATTCTTACGGACGAAATGCGTATCTTCGAGTGGAAACGACGCGTTTACCAACCACGTTTGAGATTCTATTAGCGATAAATAAATGTCGTTCGTCGTTAACGAATTCAAATTCGCTACGGCGAGTCGCGCGCGTAAAGAACGTAGCGGATTTCAAGTGTGTAGATGATCGCGCGGAACAATCGTTCGTACGGAAATCGCGTAAAACCATCGTAATATTCGCGAGCCCGACCACAGAAACGGCGACGCGTTCGCGTCACGGACGTTCGTTGACCGTCGTCATTTTCGCGCCGTTCATACCCGAATGGCGACGCGAAAACAAAGTTTCAATCGGAACTCGGTCCTCGGGCCGCAAACATAATAATATAGTCGCGCGCAATCTCGCGACACTAATTCTCCCGATATGTGTGTGTGTGTGTACACTCGAGTGTATCGCATAATAGTCGTCTGGTTTATGTATATTTACCAGTCGTAAAGTGGGCGCCGTTGTCCGGCGACGGTGCCGCGGCGTTTCGTAACCCGCCAAAGTTCGTTATCTTTAAAAGTCACGTTGTTATTTCTAACACGGTTAGGTCCGCCGATGATAAATCAACACTTCGGGAACGTTAACGCGCGAGATAAAACCGCGCGGCGGCGACGGTAGTAACAACGTTCGTATAATCGATTCATTTACGCGAAACGCGCGACGATTTGTTAACGGGTTGACGAGCCGCGCGCGCCGGGCCAACCACTCGCCGTCGTTAAGTAGTACGTATATATTTCGCGTTCATTTAGCCGACCATCGGCCCCGACAACGTTACGCGATTTCGTTTTATAAACGCGGTCGTTTACCGAGTCCGACAATTTCGCCGTTGTAGAAACACTTGACCGTCCCCCCCCCCCGTAGGACGTCGAGACGCGAGCGCGTAAACGTAACGCTCGTTGACGCTGGAAAATGAGTACAACGTGGACGAAGCGTTCATTTTTCGATCGGAGGCGCGTGTATTCAATTTGACGCCGCGTTGTTCGCTGTTAAAAGGTAGCGGCACGGGAAAACGGCATTTTTCTCCGCCGACGTTCGAAATCTAATTACGGCCGTAACGGAAGTTCGTTTCTGACGACATCCGTGCGCCGGAATTGCCTGAGCAACGCGCCGTACCACTCGGCAACAACGGCCGACGGAACCGCATTACCGACGTCTAGTTTAGTTAGCTTTTTCACGTGTCGTGCGCAAACGGTGGTAACCAAAAGGCGTGTACACGGGCCGTCGTTTCGGCGGTAAACACTACGCGCAAAACCACCGTGCGCGTCCCCGTCGTCGATTGTTGGGCAAAAACGACCGTCGCCGCGATTTACCGAAATAAACGGATACACGTTATAATAATAAACAATACAGAAACAAGTGGCTGTTGTTCTCGGTGTCATTAACTGTCCAATAGGGACGTTTGAAAATCGATTTTCATCGACCGACGACGTGCGTCGTCGAACGGAACGGTGGTTTTCGTTGAGTGGCGCCGCCGCCGCCGGCGGCGATTGGCGACACTGTTATCGGCGCGATTTAAAACGAATTATGGCGGACGACAATCGCGTCGCTCGTGAAAACGTATTACAGTAAGCCGAACACGTATCAAAGGCGGATCGGGCAAGATGCGTTACCGGTTGGGTATTTTAATGGACCACTTTCGCAATCCCGTTTATGGTCGATCCGTACAAGTTATCGTTACCGTTTCGTTGTCGGACGCGTCATTTTGCTCGCCATCCAAATCTCGTATCGGTAATATTATTATCGAGTACTCTCGGACTCGCTTTATACATTTGATCGTTAAAATCGCGTAGGGCTGTACGGCGAGACACGACGGGTTCGGCGGGAACGAAAACGGGCGGTAAATTAATTTATTACCCCGACTATCGGACGTTAAGAAAACAAGACGTATATGTATATAAATATAATTATATATATTAAGTGGCGCGAATATTGATATTCTGTTATTTTTCCATAAATCTACGAATCCATTTCGAGGTATTAATATATTAAAATCCATCGGTTCGTCGTTTCAATACGAATTAAATTCGAAACGGCCATTACGAGTAGAAAAGTAAATACGCGTAACGTCGCGGACGCGTCCTTTTATCTCAATAACGCGTCGGTAAATGGCCGTATTCGTCATTAGTAAATTGCCTTTAGCTAATAACGTCGACACGATCGAATTTCGAGCGGAAAATCGAAATTCGGGTTACAATCACGGCTCGTAATAAAATAACGTCGCGGATAGAATTTACAACGACGCCGTATATCTACGCATTATGACAACGGCGCTACACGCTTTGGCCCGTAGGTTTATTCCAAGTGCGTTTTCCATACGACGGGTGATTTCGTTTTTCAGAAACATGGCCAAAAGTATCGCGTACGATGGAACGTATTATGTACTCGCGACGATTTCGCGCCGCGTATGGCGAAAAATTATATTTCCGATTTGAAGAGGAACGGAATACATTCGTGGCTCCGTTAACGGTATAGGACAACGAGCACAAAGGAAACAATCTATTCGCACGGCTTCCCGATTACGCTAAACAGACGTAATTCTGTTCGAACGCAGTCACACACTCGGCGGCCCAGACTGTTACAATACGAATTATGAATAAAGCTGGAAATCCGTCGCGACGTGCTCAGTTGGGAACACCGATACAACGACAACAATGAAAGCGACGGTAATCCAAAGAACGACGGCAGTATAATAAGGGATCGGATTCTATTAAAGTCGCGAAAAATCGAAATAACCCTTAAAAAGCGCGTTGGCCGTTAAATTTAATTTCTACGCGTCTACCTATTAAACGAAAAGGCGACGAACGGCCCGAGCGACTGTCGGGAAAGAAAAACAAAACGTTCGAAACCGCGCGTCGTAAATCGTACGGTATTGTAAAAGCGTCCGTCGCCGGGTCAATCGTGCCGAACCAAAACGAACGCGTCGAAAAATCCCTGGCGATAACGGCGTACGTAATAAAGACGTATTCGCCACAGGGATTCGAATTAGATCGAGCGCGCGGCGCTGTCGTGAGCACGGGCTCCTCCAAACGCCACGGATACTATTAGTAATAATAATACCGTTTTGGAGCGGGAACGTTAAAAACCAACGTTAGATTTTATAGGCGGTATATCGCGGTTTTATATTTCGGTAACAACAACCGCGGTTACGACGAACGGACGAGACCCCGAGAATACGACGATATTTGTAGCCGTTACGCGGTGGACGGGCGCGAGTTTTCGAACGAACCCAACGGTCGGCACGCGACTAACGAATTCCTTGGGTCGACAAAACACCGCGATTACGTATCGATTAAGATTGGAAAAAACCGTTACTCGAGCGCTCCGACGACGTGCGCACGTGTGTACCACCGTCCGCCAATATGCTCGTCCAATTTCGATTCGTTACGCCCGCGACGGCTTCAACGGGACCGGGTCATCGCCCGGGCACATTTACCGAAATTGACACGCGTGTCTTTAGGAAAACGACGGTTGATATTCGTTCCGTCGCGGAAAAAGAGCGCCGAAAACGGATGCCGGACGCGACGTTTCGTACGGTAGTGGTAAATCCGCGACGGGGGATAATTGTTCGGGAATTTCGCGAAAAATCTCGAGTCGGTTACGCGGGCGCTTGTTGCCAACAACGCCGCGGCGGCGTCCCGAAGTTTATTATTGCGCATAGTTTAACGGAATTCGAATGTACGGCGCCGACTTGGTTAAAGTTAAACCCACTTGGCGGGTGAATAGACGGAGAAGACAACTAATTCGAACGGATAAACTGCGTCGTCGGCGCGAAGAAATTGGGTAGCGGCGGGCCGTCGGGAGATCGGAACGCGCGCACGTACGGAGAAATCCGAAACGTAACCGAACCGTTCGGAAATTAATCGTAAACGACGGGTCGACCGTAAGTATGGTGACGAACTGTTCACGTGGGAAACGAAAAGGACGAGCGAACGACTTGTATATTGTTCCAGCCGAATTGACTTAACGAATACGCCGAGCACACAACGTGGCCGGCATCGTTCGACCGTACGTCGTGGGCTATGTAATCGGGTTACGCGCGAACGTACAGACGTATCGAACGGAATTGGAAAACATTGACGGCGCTCGGAACGCCGTAACGGCCCGCAGTTTTTTCGTACGATTTTCGGGCGTTCGTTTTTGGTATTGATTTTTAATCGCGTTAATTGGCCGCCGCCCCGTCGATTTCCCAATCACGCTCGGTCGCGTATAATTATCTTAAAGGGACGACACGCTGGGGCGACGATTAGACGGAACTAACGGCCCCGGTGTTATTCATTTGCCGCTTTTCGGTTTCGATCGACCGCCCGACGACGAGACACTATTTACGCGGACGTCGACGGACACGACGAGGCTGGACAAATTCCCCGAGGGGACGGCACCCATTCGAACAACGTAACACTTCGTCGTAAAAAAAAATAAAAAAAAAACGCTCACCTAAATTTTTAGTAAAGAATCGAATGACGACCACGATATACGTTAATATAGGAAATTACGCAATTTTGGCATCACGCGAATTGTCTTATTGCCGTCCCGGACACACGACTAAGCCGCGCGTGTACGTACAACAACTTCGGCTACGTTCCGTACGGTGTTTTCGTTCGTTTATGTTTTTCGTATTCGACGCGTACCACTCTCCTGTCCGTTTCACGGGCACATCAGTCGGAAAATCGTACTTAACGCGACCGAAGAATCCGTCGTGCACGTCGCCGCCGTAGACAATGGGGCGACAATTTCGTTAGGTTCGACGGTGGTTGCGCGATCGATGTTACATTTCGCGCAGTACCGAGAGACCCGTGGAACTAGAGGGTAATCGCGGACTAGTCCGACTAACACGACGCCGAAATACGAAAACGACGAACGGACACAGGGCCATCGTTCGGATTTTAGGGAACAGGCGTCGTTTTTACGAACTCGACCATCGGGCGTAGGCGTATCGAGAGTGGAAAAACGTTTTTAAAAAAAACGCGTCGTACGTGTACGAAAGAGGGACCAGTAGAACATCGGGGATACCGGTACGTTTTTCGTCCAGAATCGGACAAGGGCGCGTACACGGAATTAAGCGCACACGCGCGCGTTGGCCGGACGACATTTTTCGAGGATCGGCGCGCGTCGCGTACAACAATAATAATAATAATAGGGGAAACGACGCGCGCGCCGGCACATAATTCACGATGGCCGTCCTCCTTCCAGCGACCGAGGCGCCGTCCGTCGTCGGTGCCAATTCTTTTATTCGCCGTTACTGTCCTTCCCTCATCCATCCCACCTCCTCCACACACCTAGGTGGGGGAGGGGGGAACCTAACCTACACGGCCGCGGGACAAACGCGCTATATTTTGTCGGCGTGTATAAACGGAGCCGCGTCGGGTCGGGAAAACCATTGTGCGTCAAGTCCCGGGCTACACACGAACCGTCCGTGGAGCGGATAAAAAAAAAAAAACGGGTAACGTCGGCGTCACCGGACGGCGACGGCGGTATAAAAGGTCCGGTTGACGGACGGCGGTTTTCGAGTGGGCGTGCGAGAGGTCTCTGGGCGTCGACGTACAGTATTGCGCGGCGCGCACAATACGCCCGCGGAGAGAAATTATTTCCAAAACTCTAATGTACTACACACTACTGGTAGGAGAGAACGCCCGCTGGCGCGCGGTATTTTTTCCGGTTCGCCAAACGAGGGGAACAACGAAAACGGGGGAAAAAATTCGTCGCGCACACATGTGCGGAGCGGGTTCTATATAACGGATATATTTTATATCCCGGTTAAAATCTCCGCGAGCCGTACATTAGCCGTGTGCGCGTGTGTGTGTAAATCCCGAAAAGAGTAAACACAGCCCGTGTACGCCGGCCGACGTGGGCGTGATTCGAAAACGATAATTCGTATTCGCTCGCGCTCGCCGACATGCCAGCGGACCACCGTCGGTTCACTACAACAAAGACTCCCGCGCACCCGAGAGCACGTATCCGGCACGAAGCACGTCCGAAAACGCGATCATCCTCCCCACGCACACACATATTTAGATCAGAGGTCGACGAGCTGGCGTCCGCGGACGGACATAATCGACGGGATTTCAATAAACGCGGTTATTCCCTTGTCCGCGCGATAATAACATCCGGGCGTTTTCCCGGGTACTTGGTTTACTCGTACGATAATTCGCCCGACCGTAACGGGAAAAGCTTCGTTCGGTTCCGTCACACGGGTGTCCCCGTTCGCGCGCGGAGTATAATTATCGAATACAACTCTTACGGAATACGACAGGGGCCGTCGTTTTCGATCCGTTTCGCGTGTGTACCCCGCGGTCGACCACGGTTGCCAACGGTCTCGTCGCGGACCACTGGAAAAAGACCCGTCCGCCAAAAAGGTCACGCCGTGGCGGTTCGGTACGTTCGTCAATAAAAAAGTAAACCGACCGCCGTCCAATTCACACGGTCGTCACGACGAGACTATTATTATTATTATCATCGCGAGCGGGACGTGTGTGCCGGGGGAAACGTTATTCGTGTCGTCGTTATTATTGTACGGGAACCGTCGAGTTCGTACGGCACCGTATATCGACCGTGGGCCGGGATAGTGATTAATTTTTCGCCTCCCCTCGAACAGGTCGCGTCTTCGGAGCAACCAAACGGTCGACAAGGAGAGCCCGTACACGATTAATGGTCGCGTATACTACACACAAGCGCCCGATAATAATAATAATAATAATGAAAAAACGGAGCGGCCGCGCCGGCGGTACGGTCGTTTCGTTACCGCGGCGCCGCCGCCGCCGCCGACTGCCGTTAAACGAAAACGATAATTATTTTCCCCCGCCGCCGTTGTTCGCCCGATAAGAATTCTATTTACATTTTTTCGCCGAACGAACCGAAAAACGTAATGTTCGCCGATCGAGACGCTACGGAGGACGCGTTATTAATTCTGATCCGACGACCGACCCATAATAAATCGTCGCGTTCGAAAAACGATTCGCCGTCCGGTATTGTAATCTTCGTAACGTTTACGAAAAGTTACGACTGACGGGATCTCGATAGGCGCCGTTACCGCGCGTTTCCGGCCCTTAATTATGCGGAACCGGTTAGTTAATTCGGGCGATTTTACGATCGAGCCGATTGTTAATCGCGTCGACTAGACAAACGCCAAATATATATATATATTAATAATTTCGGCCGCCGGAAACGCGGGGCGAGTAAACACGAAACGACCAGCGTCCTCGGAACGCACGAAACGGACCGAATTATTCGGCGAATTATTCCTACACGGCAGCACGCGTTCGTTTCGCCGGAATATTCGGACGAAAAGGCCAATAAGGCGACGCGGGTTTAAAAATTAAAAATAGGCCGTGGTCGTACCGGGAGGAGAAAACCCGTAATAAATTATTCGCGCGTTCGGCGCACGTACTATAAAATTTAAACTTAAAGGCCCGCGTTGAAAACAGATAGCGGATCGGCGGGGCGAGGTGTTTTCGGACACGTAATAAAAATAAATATTCGAAGATAAATTACCGGTAATCGGTATCGGCCGGGCGAAGAATAACGTTTACGCGTGTATATATATATATATGGGAAAGAACCGTCGGCCGTATATTCTAATATTATTACGAGCCCACGGATAGTCAAAAACGCGGCGGAACGTTGCCGAAAACGTTACGATCGCGTACTGTTTTTTTAGTGGAACGGACCGTTACGGAAGGAACCCGGGTAAATTATTGACGGGATAAACGCTTTTTACGGACCGACCGGAAACGTCGTAGTTTTACATTCGGTTAGTTTCCCACGCACGTCTATCTTCTCGTTTCTCTCTCTCTCTCTCTCACGCTAACATCGTATCCATTCGTGTACGCCGAAACGAAAACGGCGCGAAAACCGAAATCGAAAACGTTTCCGCCGAATTTAGTGGCTACCCGCGCCGTTATTCCTGTCGGCCGCGAGAAACACCGCCGGCAATTCTAACCGCCCAATTGGCGTCCGGTCTAAAACAAAAGGCCGTTCGTACGTTTCTCGGCCAATCGCTTGAACCGGTGTCATCCGTTTGGTATCGTGCAGACGAAACGACCCGTTTTACTAACTAACCCGTCTGTGGCGGGGCACAGACGCGGCGCTACAGTGCGTTAAAAGCGTTGTAATGATATGCGTGCATATCATAATTTAGTTTAGTTTATATAAAGAAATATATACTGTACACAATTATTGTTAAATTTATTAATAAAATAAACTGTCCCTCGACCTTCATGGAGTATCGACTATGTTGAAAGAATTCCACAGAAAACACGTTCGAAAGCAATATATAACAAAAATAAATCTACATGAAGAATGACGACACGAAGGGTTGACGACTATTTAACGGTAAATCGACCGACCGCCCGCGACACGAAGGGTGATAGTCGAAAATCCTTAAAAAATCACATAAAACGGGATGAACCACACAGAGACCACATTTTGAAATAATAAAAATAAACACACATGAAGGACAACAACTGAATAAGTCACCGACCAAATAACGGTAAACGCGCATTGCGCGGGATATTTTCACACGCCGATATTAAAAGGTGTATCCGAAATAAATCAATCAGACAAGGAAAACAATCAATACAATCAACAAACGTTTGGATTTCTATAGACATGACCCTTCGTAGCCTATATAACCCGGCCATTACGCCTCTCATGGAGGCAGTCAAGTCAAGGCAGGCAGTCAAGTCAGGGCTATCTAGCAGGGCCCATCAGTCGGGTCGGGCCAGGACGAGGCTTGGCATGGACTGCCGGCCAAGCAGCGAGCAGTGACGAGTCTTCCGTCTACTCGTGCGTTAGAGAGGAGTCTCCCTGTTGGAGGAATCTCTCGTCAAGCAGGGTAGAGGAGGTTATCGTCTACGCAAGTTCACGGCATCTGAGGACGTTGCAGACACAAGCACCAAGCATATTCAACTTCGTTCAACGAGTCGGTACTCCGGAGGACGAAGTCGGTTCTTCTTTGTCAAATTACTTGCGTTTTTATTTGTCGGTGGATTCGTGGAACGAAGGCACCAACAAAACCCTTTGCTCATATTTCTGCGCGATCTCTTGAGGTCGAATATGATCAGCTGGGTAAGAACACCATTCTGTCTAACTTATACTTTTATATTATGTTCGAATATTTTGATAATATTCGCCTGCACGATACTTCTCAATCGCGTTCCCAAATATTTCTCGTACTCACGACCTCGAAACAAATAACTGTAATAACTCAATAAGACTTTCCCTTTCCCACATATCCACACACCTATCACCTTTCACCCTATTATCTGTTTATCCTTATTATTCCATTCTTTTTATTTTATTTTCATAATTATTTTTAATTTTATTTTCTTGCTTTTTGAGTTATTACACTGTATATTATGCTTAACATTTTCTGTAGAAACATTAACAGTTATTACTTTTTCGAACCAACCTTCAAATTGTACAGATTATTATTAAAATATATGTATAGGTAAAACGTACACATATTATATTCATAATATTCTTTTAAGATTTTGTTTGTTTTTCTTTACACGTGATCTTATGTTAACATTTGTTCAATGATATGGTTTTTTATAGTACAACATATTTTTTATATGCGTTGGTTTTACGATTTTAAATTCTAAGTAAGTTAAATTACCAAGAAATATATGTAAAAATTATTCTCAAACTACTTTGATGTGAGGTTAAATTCTTTGTATTCAGGAGATGTTAATTATTAATATTATATGTAATTATTCAATAATCAACAAAATAATGAAAGTGCAAAATAAAGATTAAAAAACGGAAAATGGTGAGGATTTTAAGAATAGGGGAAGTTTGGGAAGCTTAAGTTTAATGAATACTTACAGTTATTTGTCTCAAAGTCGTGAATACGAGAACTATTCAGGGACATCATCGAAAAGTGTAGTAAATACAAATATACTCAAAATATGCCAATGAAATGAAAAGTGAGAGAATAGAATAGTGTTCTTTTACCCGGATAACCGTGCTCGACTTTTTTGGTCTGTAGACACGCGAGATTATGTAGAGATATGAGGAAAAGGTTGGGTCGGTGCTTTCGTTTCACGAATCCACCGACAAATGTTGAATTAAAAACGCAAGTGATTTGATAACGAATAACTAGAATCGTCCCACGGAATACCGTCTTCTTGAATATCGTTGATGATTCGTAGCTGGAACGGCGTCAGATATCGTGAACTTGCGTCGACGATAATTTCCTCTATTTTGCTCGACGAGAGACTCATCCACCAGGGAGACTCCTCTCTAGCGCACGAGTAGACGGAATACTCGTCACTGCTGGCTGGCAGTCTATGCCGAAATTTTGTCCGGCAGCCCGTGCCAATTTCTTGTCCTGGCCTTGAATGCTCTCTCTAGCACGACTGTTCACTCTGGAGGGATTGTTGGGTGAGAGGCGTAATATTTGGGTTATATAGGCTTCGAAGGGTCATGTTTCCATAGAACTTTGGCACATCTGGTTTTGTGGTACTTGTGATGTTTACCGTGGTAGTTGTGTCATTGGGTTCATTTTTCTGGTTGGTTCTGGATACGCTTATTAGGATTGGCGTTTGAATGTATTTTGCGCAATGCGAGTTTTACCGTTGTTTGGCCAGTAATTCTTTTAGTC
>JAIPRN010003670.1:0-19838 GCA_025469175.1 Geopemphigus sp. TES_GeoC_2020 | reverse complement strand
GGTGCACGCCGTTCGTTCCGAAAATCGCGTACGTTCCACTTACGATCCGTCGACTTGTTACACTAATTTTTCGTCGTACGTATCGTATTCACAGCACCCCCCCCCCCACCGTAATTCTGTCGCGTTTCCGAGATCGTTTCGATTTCGCGTTACGGGTACTCGACCGTCGGTTTTCGGTAAAATAAAACTTCGGATTCAGTGAAGGTTTTCGGTTTTTTACAATTTCGATTTTCATCGTTCGGGTAGCGATTTCGACGTGCGCGCGGGGTTTCAGACACGTTTTCCGTCCGTTATTAAATCGTTACGGGAACTGTAACGACGAACTGGTTTCGAAATCGCGTCCCTTTGTATACATCAAAACGTTCGATTACCGACGTTCCCTACGCGATCGTTTTCTTGTACGGAAACAGACGAACGCGCCCGGCCGTTCGAAATGTCCCGTTCACGAATAACCATCGAGTAAACTAACGTCCGCGTTCGTTCGCCGGAGCGGTTGTTCGCGTATAACGGTAACGCCGTGCCGTACGTTTATTTCGACGGTACGTCGATTTTCGCAAAATCAAAATTGCAGGCGGCAAAAGTAATAAAGGACGGGGATCGGGAATATCGAAATTACGAGAATAATGCGTTTATATTTATATTTATAATTTATATTTCCCGGAACACGGTCCGGTTCGTGATGAAAAAATCGTTTCGCGTACACAATCGACGTACATTTCGTATTATATTATAAAATACGCCGTACTCGTTGTGTAGACCGACAAATATTTCTCGTGTAAACGATATTCCGAAAATCCAATAATACGTACGCGTAATGTTTTTGCGAAACGTGCGCCATTTACACGTCATGAAACTTCCACGCGCGCACACACACACACACACACACACACACACACACAGACGTACGCACGCGCACACGCGAGAGAATTCGAAACTCGGGGAAAGTGCGATTTATTTAAAACGCGCGGCAGTATTAAAAGTGGTTTCGAAGACGGCACAAATTGTCGAGTACGGACAATTTTAAGACCCCCGCGACCGGCGGTAATACGAGTACGCGCGCGCGCTGTTTTTCGTTATTTCTCTTTCGGTCGTTGATTTACGCGCGTCGCGCGCCGGCTGCGTTGTTGTCCGTGTAAAATATACGTATTATCGTCGGCGCGTTCGCGGCGAACGTTTTACGACGCGAAATTCCGGATAAATATTTTCGGCGAGATAACGATCGCGCGAATCGGAACGGTGAAAAACGACCGGGGAAAAAGGACGGCGATTTATTCGCGTTTAAATGTCCGTAAGCCCGTGCCGTACGATTCGGGCGACCCGCGCGGAGTGGCTGAAAAACAAAACAATTATTAATGCCGCGCCGTATTATTCCCGACGCTTCTAACCGGCGCGCGGGTTCGTTACTTTATTTTGTTTCTTTCGTGTTACCTTTTTCGAAAGATATTAATACGTAATATTTCGAACAGGAAATTAAAAAAAGAACACAAAAACATACGCGTGCCCAGGCTCTTAGATACGTATATGTGTATGTGTGTGTGTGTGTATCGTAATGTAAACGAATATGTTATAAAAAAAAAATATATATATAAACAACGTAAATTCTAGTAGATTCGAGAATATATTAATCGCATGTAAATATATTCAGAAACGATTGATTATTGTGACGGTACGCGCACTATTATCGTGTACGTATCGGATGGAAACGTGTTTTTGATTTATTTGACGAAAAACGAAATAAAAACCGGCGCCGTTAAACGAATAAACAATTTTTACGCGCCGCGTAGCTCAAAGCAATACGACGGATACATTCGTATAAATTCGTATAGAGCCCCTCGACTTCGCCGGCGTATTTCAATAAATAAATCGGAATTCCGGCGTGCTGTTTTTAACCGTCCGAAAAATACGATTACAAAACAAACGAAGAACTCACGTGTATCCGATTACGTTCGTTTTCGTGAAAACCGACGAAAACAAACGTTACGAACGTCAACGAATATGAACGCACGGTCTACGTTATTTATATATATATATGTGTCGGAAAATCCGACGGACGACGACAGCGGCGGCCGAAAATTGTCGAAAGGCGGCCCACTCGTTCGTTGGACCGCGAATATGTACGCTCCCCTAATTGACACTCGGACGAGTTATTGAACGCGCCGCCGATTGGTCTCCGGCCGTTACCGGATTTACGTTCGCGAAACGTTGAAACGAACTAACCGTCAATTGTTCGTGTTGGTCGGCGTACGCGAAATCTCGACGAGTCCGAACGGTTTGCTTTCCGATTAACGTCCCCCGATCTGTACGTTCACTTCGAACAACGTGCACGTTTTACTTTCGTTAATTAACGTAGCGCTACAGCGAATAATTAGTAAGGGTAAAAGGCGAACGATTTATGTTTGATGTTTACATTTTTTTTTTATACTTTCGGCGACATTTTTAACGTAATTATTTCCGTCGATTCCGTTAGTGTACCGGGGACGACGGATAATTAACTTTGTTACTTCGTAACTGGTTTAAGTTGAATGCGTTTTACAGAAATATCGTAACTTAATTTAAAGTTATTGCGGAAAATTGAGGAAAAAATTCGTTCGAGTTACGCGTTTATTAAAAATAAAACTCCGCCGGTTCGAAGTTAAAAAGTCGCGCGAAGTACCCGCTGTTGGTAATTTACGTTAGTGGAGTTTCTCGCGAACTTCCGTAATATTCGGTCGTCGCCTACGTAGATGTATAACGGGCGCTTATTTAATCGCGATTGAATAACGAGGGGAGGGATGAGGGGGGGGGAGAAATACGCGAGAAAGTTCGCCAAAATCGATCGCGAACAATATACGAGACGCGCCTCCGGACGGAAACCGGACGGGAAAAGGCAGAGGGGACGACAACGGGCGTCAACAACCGCCGGCTGCGGGTATTTGGAATCGGAGAAGAGTTGGCGGATGAGAGAGAGAGAGAGAGAGAATGACGGAGACGGTCGGCAACACTCCCGAATGAAAATATGAACGTTCGAAGCGTTTACTCAGTAAATTTGGTAATTTCGAAAAAACGGTTAGTTCGCGTGACCTAAACGGGACGCGATTTACGGGCACGAATTCCCAAACGTAAGGCGTCCTGGACAAGAAACGAAATGTATTTGGTCGACGGAACGTACGTAAATCGCCCGTCACGGCGGATAACCGATCATTTTGCGACAACCCGACCAGAACGGATTAGCGAACGAGTGTATTCGCCGAAGATAGGCGGACGAATAAACAGCGACGCGAAACGCGTCGTACAACTGTTTTCGTATACGGAAATGTCGCGTCGTTTCGCGTTTAGCGCACCGAAGTTCGCGCGCTCGTATCGTTTCGCGAACCATATGTATAACGCGCGGACCTCGCGTTTGTGTCACCGGCGCCGCACACGGTCCGCAAATCGGCCGAGCCGTGAAACGTGCGCGGCCAGATCGTGGGCGCCTCCGGCTGGCAATCGTCCCGTACGATTTCCCGGCACCGAAAACGGTCGGTTCAGGTTAGATTAGGTATCGATCGATACCCCCCCCCCGCCAACGCGTAATAATATAATAACCTCGTTTACCGGTAGTATCGATCGAACGGATTCCGTCGGGTACCAATCACGGCGGACCATTGTTTCTCGTTCGTTACGATTCATCCGCGTTAACTCGCGCGTAATTCGTCCCGAATGTTATTATTAAAAGCGAAAAAATCGGGATCCGTTAACGGGTATTCGTCGTGACCGTTTGCGCGCGCGTGCTTTTAAGTAAGTTTTTCAAAGGAAGTCTCGGTCCTTAAGCAACCGCTGTTCGATATAACAATAGGGCAATCCAATGGCTTCCAAATTGAGAATCTCGAGTACCTCTACACGTATATGTGTATACGAAAATACGTGTATATATATAAACACATTATATCCCGGCAAACAATGGAAACTTGTGTATATATATATTCCTCTTCTAGATGGCGAAGATAATGCTGAAAGATGATTGGTCGAGAACTGCCAGTATTTCCATAAAACACTCGAACAAATCCCTATTATGGATTGTTGTCCGCGCGTTATATCCTACGTGTTTGTATGCTAATTTAATTTCAGAATTTAAATTGGTACGGCGAATAGTATTGAAATATGTTTACGAAACATACGTTATAAATGGCGTCCGCCGTGCGTCATACGTCGCGTAAACAGCCCGTTAAAGCGGCGCGACCCGAAATCCGTTCGTTTCGTTCCGGTCGAATCGGGAAAATATGAAAACTGCGCCGTTCGCGTCTGCCGCTACGTCCGATGTACGGGTTCGCCGCCCGAATAAAACCGATTATCGTTTCGTCCGACTCGTTTTTACCGGGCGGTGTAACGTACGCGTTTACTACGCGGGCGGTGCCTCGCGGACCTATTTCGCGTATAACGGCGGCGTTTCAGGAGGGACCGAACGGACTCGCCGACGACGACGGGTCGCCCCGGAACGTTCGGCTTTTCGTTCCCGTCTCGACGGAAATCGCAATGAACGCCACCGAATGGACCGAAGTAGGTCCCGGCGATTGGCGGGCGGGGGGGCCACTCGCCAACGTTTACGCGTCCATCGAACAGAAATCGTTTCGAAGGCTTACGCGCAATCGCGACTCCGCGAACGTATTAATCGTACGTGGCTACGCGCGTGACGTCGCCAACGGTACAGAAAGCGTAGCGCGATCGACGGATTATCGGCGGCGAGACGGTTGATACACCGACGACGGATTATCAGGGTGCGCGATCGGCGCGTTAGGGATCGCGACTATGGCGCGCTGACGACAATCTAAACGCGAGTTCGGCACGAAAAACGTAATATTCGGGAAACGTTCCGATCGTTAACGGGTCCGCCGCACCAACGCGGGCTCCCCCCCGCGATACGCCCACGTCACGTACGACAAGAGCCGTAAGCGTACGCTCCTCCGCCGCTGCGGCGGAACACACACGCGGCGACTTGGTCGACGCACCAACGTCTTCCGGACGTTCGGTGGCCGCCACCGGTACACGGACGCGCGCCAGCCACCGAAGTAGTAGTCGTGCGATTACGCGGGGTCACGGGCGGGTAAGCGAACGACGGCGAGTCGTTTTCCGTTTTCCGTGTTTTACCCCTCGTTCGTTTTCGTGACGCCGTTATCGTCGAGTCGTTATAATATACGCCGTCCGTTTTAAATACGCGTTTTCTCCCTTTACTTTCGTCGTCGTAGCCGGCGGGTCAAGAAGTCATTATCCGCCGACTGGTCTGTCGCAATCCCATTATTTGTTCGCTATTTTCTTTTTTTATACGTCTTCGCGCACACGGCGAGTTACGTCACGTCGACGGCGGCCCAACACAATGCTCGCATTATTCACCCACAACTTTTTCTCGATCTCGATCCTCACTCTATATAGGATCGTTTATGGTACGTCCGTGTACCTAAACCGTCGTACACGTACACACGCCGCCGCCGCACGTTCGTGTTCGCCATCGTTTGTTTCTGGTCGCCGTTCGGTATATCTTTTCCCCGCCGTCCGTCCTGTCCATTTGCATTTTGCGCGCGCACATCCGCGTACCGCGTACTCTACGCCGTTGGTACACGCGCGGCGGTCGCTCGTCTAACGAGCTACTTTAAATCGCCGCCGTAGCCGAGCGAAACCGGTAAATTAGTCTCCCGATGTTTATCCGCCACCGTAGCCGGCACGCCTCCGGGGTGATTTATGCAGTCGGCGGCAGAAATTATTATAAGGGACGACGACGACGACGACGCGACTACCGCGCGGTAAGAGAAACCGCGTTGCCGTTGTTTTTTCGCCGCCGTAGCCGACCGATACCTCTCGGCCGTTGTACGCGCGAACCGAAGACACCGGTGACGTATAACCGAGCGTTTTCGCTGCGGGGGAAACTCGAAGGACGTAAGGAACGCGACGAGGACTCGTGAGTTTTTTTTCGCGTCTCTTTGAACGTTTTATCGCGATCCGATTCTCTTCGCGCGCGCGTAGATAGACAGATAGTGAGACACGGAGAGAGGAAAACGGACGGAAACAAACGAGAGTTCGACACGCCTTGGCGCGCGCTCTTCTCTAGGAATCTTTAGGTCCCGCGTAAACAAACAAATCACTCTCTCGTTATCTGCGCCGCACGTTCGGCCTCGGAAAGAAACGAATATAATAAATTCGATATTTTTCCTCTTCCCCGCGTTACCAACACGGTCGCGTCGTTGCGTGCGCGTACGTTTATTTATGTTTTCATTGATCGCGTCGGCCGACGACGACGCCGTGACTCATAATGGGTACGTCGGTCGGCGTGGCGCGTTTTTCGTCCGCTTACGTCGGAACGACCGGCGCGAGTACGCGATCGCCGTCTGGACAGTCGTCTCTCGGCCGCGATCAACACGTATTATCGAAAATTATCGTCGCTCGTATTAGATAGAGAAATAACGGCACTGTCGCGATAAAACGATTGTAGTACGGCGCGGCCGGGAAACACGTCCGGTGCGATTCGTAGTACCCGGTTTGGACGAATGGGGGGGTACGTTATCTTACGGAACGGAAGGCACCGGTCGGCAGGACAAATGTCGCGACGTACGCCGAAAACGTTTTCAGAACGCGATTTTCGCCGATTCACTCGCGATAAATAAACTCCACTGTTTACGCCGTACGTTACGCGAGCCGGTCGTATGTACGCGTTTACGTATATACGTATAACGGGAAATTTATGTACGGTAATTTAGAAACGTTCACCTTACGTTTTAGTTTAATCATGCCGACGATAAATGGGCGAAATTTTAGTATAAACGTACTTTTAGTTTCACGGCGATATATTATATTATCTCGTGCGTATGGTACGACCGGTGTACGCCTCGCGTATACGACGTAATATAATATACACGCGCGAAAGCGGCGTCGTTAACGAAAAAATAACAATAATATCGCGGTGCAGTTGGCGGCCATTTTAGTAAACGACCGGGGGCGGGGGGAGAGCGCGTTCGGTATTTCGTTTCTTTCGTACACCGCCCGGTTCCGGCCTGAAAATGGACGCGTCGCGTTCGTTGATTACGGTTACGGAGAACGGCCGTCTCGTATACCAAATCAACGACACGAACGGCGATTTCGAATAACCACCGTTGGACGTTACGAGTTGACGAGTACGAGCGCCTCCGGTGGATGACGGATTCCACGATTACCGTATATATACGTCGCCTAATTGAATACGGCCGCGAGTGTTTGAAACGCGCGGTTTACCCGCCGACGGAAGGAATATCGGTCGTTGTTCGACGGTACACGCGTTTTCCCGGGCTTTTACGGGCTAAGTCCCTTACCCCGACGAGTAGCTTCTGTTAGGGCTTGGCGCCTTAAATGGTGCGTCGTGGCTCACGACCTGAGTCAATAGTCGTCTATATGGACCACTAGTACCGAAACTAATCATAGTGATCCGTACCCTGTTCTGGAACTAGGACGACTGACGTACACGGTCCCCGCCGCCGGATGAGTGGTTTTAAATATTCTATTATCTTACGGCTGTCCCACCACGTCGCGGCTGAGTAAGCACCTCGGCCAAAAGTCAGGGAACAGTGCTGCGGATCGAGTTGAGCATCCAATCCAGCGCTCCGTGGGGGAGCTCCCCACTCCCGTGGGGCACTGACTAGGTTTTTAGTTGACGTCGGTGAGTCAACCCGGGTCACTCTTTTTACGGAGCTAACCTCCCGGTATTCTGGCCACCACAGCCGGCTACCGGTGGGCCTTTATTCATCCGAAATACCAGAAAATAATTCTAAATCATCCGAAATTCCGTAATTCCAAAAAAATGTCCGTTGCCTCAATGGTGGCTCTCTACTCGTTTCGTGTTCCATATATTTCAACCATAATACCGTTATATCAGTCCTTTGCCTGTATCGAGGCACTTAACCCTCGGTCAATGTACGTTCCCTCAGATCCATGGCCATTGGAACTCTTAGTCAGAAGACCCCCGCAAAGGGATCTCCGATAAAGGCCCCTCACCGCGACAAGGTGAGTTCCTTGAGGGGGTGTTCGACGGTACAGGGTGATTTTGAAAATGGTCGCACGGTCGGTATTCGTAGAGCGTGTGACACTTCGGGCGCGTCTTATACACGTGCTGTGTACGGCGCCGAAACCGTGCCGGACGAACCGCGGCGTTCGCGGACACTTGGCTAGTTCCCCGAAATCCGAACGCAATCGGAAAGATCCGCGGCCGGTGTTACCCGAAAATCGCGCGATTCTCGGTGAAACGACCGCGAGGGCGTGTTTTACGGCGTCCAAATATCGTTGGCCGCCGTTCCGTACGCCACCGACGCCGGTGTTTGGAACGGCGACCGGATCGCGTACATATGTAAAAGTAACTAGCGGCTAGAGGAGAAACTACGGAAATAGTACGCCGTTCCGAGGAGGGTTTTTCGAACGAGAACAAACCGACCGCGCGGAAACCGAATTCGGTGCCCGTCGTACGTTACCGATAATAACGGCCGATTGTTACCGTCGGCGCGGCGGCTATGTCGTTTGGCAGCCGCACAAACTGTAACTGTATGTACACCGATGCGCCGTAAGCCCGCGGGGACGGTAGCCCTCCGTGTTTCGGGAACCGTTTTCGCGATTTCCGCGCCGACGCGATACGTTCACGCGTTATTTTTTTATAGCGGCGCGGCCTTAACGATTTCCCGTTCGGTTTCATTTTATTTTTCACATCGCCCGCAGTGAGCCGTCGAATATTATTCGTTTTCGTCCCTCGTTTCCATTTCCCGCCACCGATTGTATCGGATCGGTGCCAAATGCGTCTTACACACACACGAGCGTTTTCTAATATATACGCGAAATAATATGATCAATTTATCGCGCCCGGGATTCGGGCCGGCCACGAGGGTTAGTCGTTTATACTCCGGCGGACCGATTCGGTTATATATGTGCGCGGTATCGCCGACGTTCATTCCGTACGCGTCCGGATACCAATAAGCGACCGTAGTACGACGCGACGGAACGATCGTCGTACGTAATTGGCGGTTGTTTACGTTCAAAAGACAATTTCGACTATTCGTCGCCTAAATGTGACCCGCGGTCGTCTCGATCGGGACGATACACTCGACCGAGTGGAATTAACCGTAGCTAAGAGTCATTCGCAACTCGTTCGACGTAATTACCCGAAATCGAATTTCCGTACCGGCGAACTCGCTCGTCTCGGCCCGCCGCCGGAGTTCTCGTAAATAACTAAATTCGCGACGAATTAAATTTCGTTGTTCCGTACCGACGATTTCGACAGGGCGCGACGCCAATAGCCGGAAATGTTACCGACCCCGCCGAATTCGGAAAATCGTAACCGGGACCGCCGAGCTCGGGTCGAAATACGATTATTATGTGTATCGTTACCTAGAACGCCCGACGGTTTTCGCGTACCGTACGGGCTCGAGTGCCGAATATCGTTTCGTATAATACGTTCGCGTTACGTTTAGTCGCTATTCGCGTACGATTCCCATCGCGCGTTATTGATATTATAATTCGCACTGCCGGAGTATGACGAAAACCGCCCGAAAATGGCGGCGAATGAGGAACCGGCGGAAATGTACTAGCGGTTGTTCGCGAAAGGCCCGATCGTGACGCGCGCGCAACGCCGAAAATAACTCGGGGCATGTCCGCGTTCCTCGAACGGTGCCCGCCGAGCCCACTTCGTCCGCGGCGGCGCTCTTTTTCTTTTCCATTTACGACGTTTTAATTAAAACGCACGCGCGGGCGACGCTATTATCGTAATACTATTATTCGCAGTAATAATAATACGTTCGATTCGTAGACCGTCGCGCGATACTTTTTACAATATACGTGCGCGCGCATATTGTTACGTATACCGACGCGGACGGTGTGTTATGTATAGGTAACGAACTGGTTAGTGGTTATCTATATACTCGTATAGTGTATGTGCGCGCGCGTGTATATGTACAGGGTAATTGTTTATCACGATCCAACGATGACGTACCGAAAACGGTCGATTGTCCGTTTAATACGACGTGGATTTCGAATCGTCGGTCGTCACGGCGCTATCGAACAGGGAAAAGTCGATGGAAAAACCGCTGACATCGGCGGTAAAAAAAAAAAAAACAAAAACCGAACGGAACGGGCGAAAAACGTCGCCCTGTATAATAATACCGCGCAATCGACCGTACACGTAGTACACGCGGAACTCCATCGCTGGACTAGAGTTACGAAACGTGCGCGCGTGCGTGTTGAATGAAATTCGACGAACACGCGGCGGCATTGCGTTAGCGTATTACGGAGCGGGACGTCGGTTTTCGGAGCGGCCGATTTGAAAACGTCGCGTTCCCCCCCCCGTCCCCCGTCCCCCGTCCCGGATAGTGGTGACGAAAACGTACGCCGCGACAAAGGAAACGGCCGCACGGCGGCGCCGGGAAGGGCTGACCCGCGGGGCCGACAAACACTCGTCGTCGCCCGTCGGCCCGGCTATACGAAACGGAAAACGGGACCGTGCACGCGGTGCCGGTCGACGTGACGCGAACGCGTTTCCGTCTGATGGCCGTGCCCGGTTAGTACGACGAATCCCGAACGAGCCGCTTTCGGGCCGGTACGGTCGCGTGTTGGAAATCGTCTGGGTTTTTAACGAAATTTCCGTCGTAAAACGATCGCGCCGACTTGGCGAATTCGGATAATAGCGCGCACGCCGGTCCAACTAACCGGAAAAGTTTTTCCGAAGTTTATTTTGCCCATATATAACGTAGCGTCGGGTACTGCGGTATACTTAGGCGGGGCAGGGACCGCGAAGCGCGTCGACAAACTTAAACGGCGGTCAACTCGAATAACGGACGTTTATTTTCGTAAACTCGTTCGCTCGTCGGAGTCGGGCGAAAAGCCGGCAATGAACGAACGTCGTAAAAACGCGACTTTAAAGGAATACAAAGACGAACGTCCGCCGCGGAAAGTTTAAATTTCGTATAAAACGGTGCCGGGAAACGAGGCGACCTCTCATTCTCCGTAGTCGTATACCGGTTTACCGCGTACACGTCTACCGGACGACGTTTAGAACAATTTTGCGGTATAGTCGATTTCGTTTATGGACACACCGTAACATTATCGATACGAAACGGCTACAATTTTTTTACGGTAAACGTGTATCGCCCGGAGAAACCGAACCGTCCGTCAACAACTCTCCAAACGCGTGGCCCGCCGTATCGCGAGACTACGGCTCGTGTACGCGGACCACGGCCGATAAAACGTATTTCTTCGGTAAATCGAAAAATCGGACGGGGCCGCGCGGACGGTGAACGCCGTCGAAAAGTGTCCGGGAACGCCCAACCGACCGATTTGGCGGCCGCGACAAACGTTATGATTCCGACGTATTCGGACGACGCGACGCGCTATTTGCCTCGCCAACGGTTTATCGGTGCGAAGCACGTCTTTTCCGGGTAATCACGAACCGTGACTTAGTACTTACACACATATATATATATGCACGGTAATTTGGATTCGACACGACCGCGTGCGGAATAAAACGCTTACCGTTCGCACCGTGAAAAGTCCAAAAATTGGAAACCGAAAATACCGCGCGTTTTACGCGCTCCCCTATTTACGCGTGCGCGCTATTTACGTCCCGTTTATCCCGCGATTAGACGCCCGGGATTAGCTCGCGGTGCTTATAATTAGTGCCGGGTACCGCCGCTTAGGTTCGTAATGCCACCGCCCACGCCGAGCACGATTCCGGAAGCCCCGGGTTTAATCTGCAGCCAAGCCGGACGTTATCGTCTAATCGTCGTTCGGTCGTCGTGTGTGCGAAACGTGTCTGGTGACGTTTATTAACTCTTACCCGCGACTCGGCCTTATTAAAGGTGTCACGTGCGCGCGAATATCGCAACGACGAGATAGGACGTGCGCGGCACGGACGGCCGGGCGGGCGCGTATCCGAAAAACAAATTAGACGGCGTCTGAATATATTATTATTAAACGCGAGCGTCCGCGTTTCGCCGGCTCACGACGACCAAGCGGTACCCCATGGGCGATAATAACGAATCCCCGACGACGCGACACGTGTCCGCCACGGTTTTCGCCGCCGACGGTCGTTCGTGTATCGCTCTTTGGTACGTATTCGGTTTACGCAATCCCCAGCGAACCGACCGACACGTTTCTCTCTATATATATATATTTATATTCGATTTTCCGTCCGCTACGCACGCGTCTTGGACGATCGTTCCGACCACCAACTGTCCCATCCACTGGTCCCCCTCAAGGAACTCACCTTGTCGCGGTGAGTGGGCTTGAGCGGAGATCCTCCTGTGGGATCCCCTGACCAAGAGTTCCGTACGGATCAGAGGGAACGGACCAAGAATAAGGCATTAAGGACATAACGATATTAAATTGGCCACCGATATCAAATCTGGCCAACGATATGAGGACACGGTTATAGACCGAGGTTTAAAAAAAAAAAAAAGAAAGCTTTACGGGAAACGCGTAAACGACACAGTTGGTCCCGATATATAAAGTCGTAAAGTTAAATTGGCGAACCGCGAACGGATTTATACGGATATAAAGATTTCGGAATTCGGATGATAATAGAGAGCCTCTGAGGCGACGGACAGTATTCGGATAATTAGCGTTTTTGGTTTTATGGGATTTATTCCGGTTTTTGGATTGAACGAGGCCCCCCCACCGGCGTGGTGGCCAGAGGCTAGCTGTGTAATATTAGCGACCCGGATCGACCCACCGACGTCAATCACGTATAAGCCTAGTCGGTGCCACGGGAGCCCTACGGAGCGCCGAGGTTGGACTGTCGATGATTTAGTTCGTCGACTTGGTCCGATCCGGCGCACCGTACCGCACACTTGGCTGAGGTGTCTACTTCGGCCGCCGCGTGATGATTGTGGGACAGGCGCGCAAGATAATGGAACGACTAAACCACTTCACCCGGCGGGAGGGACCGTCAGTCGTCCCGGTTCCAGAACAGGGTACGGATCACTATGAGTAGTATCGGTGCTAGTGGTCCATACCGACCACTCGTGACTTCGGTCATGTGCCACGGCATACCTTGAATAGCGCCAAACGCTAATACAAGGTACGTCAGGGTAAAGGAGCTTGCCCCTTAGAGCCTTGGGTGACACGCGTCCCGTCCGCTCGGTCCGTGGTACGTTTATTCGACGGCACGTTTGTCGGACGTTTACGACGGTTGTTCAAATTTTCGTAACAACGCCGGTTTCTTCGTGATACGTACGAATACGAATCTGCGTGTGTGTGAAGAAGGCGTCCGACGCAAAATGATGTGGGCGTTTTCGCGTTTCCATTAGTAACGCCAATTGCGAACGTTAATTAAACGAAACGGTACGAGAGCTCGCGTATATGATGCAAGTAACGAACAACATGCCGATTACGCGCGTTTAGACAATCCATATGGAACGGCATAGGAACGAACAAACCGTGTGTTAAACGTATTCGGCTCGTATATAAATTACGCGTAAAAGTCGACGACGCCGTTTATCGAACGGCGCGAAATACTTTATTAACGAAAATTCGGGAGCCTACTCGTAGACCATTGACGATCTATCTACGGCCCCTATGGGACGGATGTACGAACGTTTTTCGCGAATTTCCGTAAACAACGGTCGCGCTCGTCGAGAATTTTTCTCGATTTCATTCCGAACGACGAATAAAAAAAAAAAAAAATCGTCTCTCCTCTAATCTCGAGCTACTTTTTAGCGCGCGTTAGCCCGTTCGTGTCCTATTCTCGTTTCGTCCCCGGTTACGACGTCGTACGATATATATATATGTGTGTACGTTACCACCGACGGTACGCCGACAATTTCGTATTTGTGATTTATTCGCGCCGTGTTCGCGTCGCGAAAACGTTATTTATCGAGACGTTTTATTGCGGCGCCCGAACGCGGGCTAAAGGAGATCGTGGAAAATAATATAACTCATTTTGTCCGCCGCCCGTGCGGACGAAGGTCTAGGGTACGTCTAGGGTATTTCGACGCTGGTGTGTGTGTGTGTGTGTGGGGGAGGGTGCCGAATTTTTCGCAAACCACCGATAATAATGACGTTCGCCGCCGGGTGCGATAATAATAACAATAATAATAACGATATATCGCGTTACGTGGTGGCGGACAGCCGGATCGCGTTATTATTATAATTTACGCGAACTTGTTCGACAAATTACGCGAGACCGAACCATCGTCCGGAACGACGGCCAAAGGCGATTAAATAGTCCGCACTTACGACATTTGGCCGGCGGTGACGGAGGACGTAAAACGACGTATAATCCAGTCCCGAGGTGACGCCTGGCGCCGGTATTCGTCCGCGGAAACTTCGGGCGCGTCGGCGTCTTTCCCCCGTCGCTTGTACGTTATTTTCGCGCCGTTTTTGGCGTTTTTGGTACGGCGTTACCGAAACGAACCGCGGCACAACCGTTACGAGGCTCGTGATTTTCGATCAAATTCAACCCAAAAAACTTTCACCTTACGATACGTCGCGCCTCCCCGTCGGCATTTACGAAATCACCTCCGGCCGCCGTTCCCGTAACGTCGACGAGCACTCTCTTTACACCTGCCCGCCCGACCACCATCGTCGAAAACGGAGGCGGTGAACCGCGCGCGTTATAACGCCGAAAATCGTTACGGGGTTATTCCCCGGTAATTAAGTAAAAAGCGGGACGCGAAAAAAAAATACGCCAAACGCGTTATTAAAAGTATCGCGGCTTCTTCGGTCGTAACTCTCAGTCACCGCGTTTAATGACTCTCGAGCGCGTACCGCGTATTATATATATATATATATAACGCCTCGACAGGTAATTCGAATTTTCGACAAAGTTTATTTAACGTGTATATAGATATACGCGCGTACGTAGTAAAGGTCGTCTCTCTCTACTCTCGAAATCAAGATTAACCGAAAGTTAGACATTTTATATAATTACGTCGTTAACACGGTAAACCTTGGTCCGATTATAAATAAACATTTCTATTTAATTAAGATTAACACGACGGTTTATATTACATTCGGCCCGGACGCGCGTTCGCCGTAGGTTATTATATTATTGCGACGCACACGATACACGGCGTTCTCGGTTAATTTTTCTGCCCGAAATTACGTTTTTTTTTTTTTTTGCAACGGTCGGTTCGTGCCCGATACCCCGCGAACGTTTCGTCGCTAAATGCGTAGGCCCGACGCGGCAATAACGCCGGCGAACGGAATTGACTTTACCCTATTTATAAAAAAACGAAACGGAAAACCCCCCGTTCGAAGGGGAAAAACGGACGTTCGATTGGCCACGGGTTACCGAACACGACGACGATAGTAATATTTCTTACGATACACGCGTATAATCGCGAAAAAACCCATCGGCGCGTACGTTTATAACGTTCGTTCGACCGGGCTCCGTTACAATATCGCGTATTTCGGTCGTCGGTCGAGCGCGCCAAATGTCTGTCTGACGACCAACGATCGTCTCCAAACGAAATGTATTCGACGGTTCGATTACTACGCAGTAAATCGCGTCTAATCACGCGTAATTGCCCGAACGATCGTTACTCCGACGAATCCAATAAAAAGGTTTTTTTTATCGCCGTACATTTTTATTTATAACCCGTCGCGCTGTAAACATGTACCCGTTTAGTCAGGTCGTTTCGACGTTATTTATACAATAAACGCGCGATATACGGACGGTGTAGCCGTTTTTGTTCACCCGTCGTTGGCGCGGCGATCACAGTCGATTATCCTTTTTTGTTCTCGACGGACGGTCCGCGATTATTGTTCGCCAATTTTCCGGTCGACGCCGTCGCGTGCGACCGCGACGTTTCGGCGATACGTTTATCAAATCGTTCGTACATTACCGTCGAGTTTTCCGCGAGTGCGCCGCCCCGATTCAACGAAACTGCCACCCGTAACCGTGTGTTCGCGTTTAATTCGCCGTTCGTACGGAGCCGACTTCCGATTCCATTGTGGCGTACGGTAAACTGTTCGACACGCGGTTTACGAGTACGGACCGATCGGAATTCGACGAAAGACCCGTACGCCGGAGGAACGTTTCGACGGCGCTACAAATGTACAGCGTTACGTGAACAAAAGACAGTTTAGGGACGTCGTACGATAACGACGAGGTCTACTCGCGCACCGATCGACGTCCGTGGCGATCTAGCCGGTTTATTGGACGTTCGAAAGCGCTCGTCGCCGCCGAATATTCGAACGGTAAAGTCGACGTTTCGCCCGAGCCGATAATCACGATATACGCGGACCGAGCGCTAAACGACAAAAGTCTTACGCGCGTCCGAATCGACGAACGGAAAACCGTTTAAGCGAACGTTCCGAACGGTACGATAACGATTAACGGTCGATACGGACGTACCATACGCCGTTCGGATCCGCGAAAATGCATAATATACGTCGTAATCTGTACAGAATAATGTAAATATCGTAATTTTTCTACCCGATAAACCGGTTCGACCCACGGAGCAATCGGTACGGCGTTTGGTTTAAAAACGTTTTAAGCAAGAGTACGCCGCGGTCACCAATTGCGGAGTATCGTAAGGGACGCTAAATGGTCGGGCACGTTTGACGGTTGAACACGCGACGTCGAAACGATAAATCGGTTACGCGCGATTTAATTTCCAATTTCGCGGACAGGTACGTCGTCGAATTCGGTGGAAAGTAACAAAATTACGACGTTATTGTACGGTCTCGGTGAGAAATTTCGAAATTCTATTCTCGGACGAGAGAAACGACGAGTATGAGCGAATAAAAGCTACGAACGTGCGCTCGGATATTACCGAATTCGATTCGTTATTTTACGCGCGTTAGGTTTATGGAAAAAAATCGGCGAAAAAAAATTACGGGAATTTATATATATATATATATAACGATTCGAATTCGCCGATGGAAATAAAATTTGGAAAGAAACGCCAAACACGATAATTTTATTCGTCACCGTTTTAACGCCCGTCGGAAAATATAAATTTAGAAGTTTTTTTTTTTAAACGCCCGCTGTGCTCGATCGACCACCGTGAGGTATTTCACGAAAATTAACGACGTTAAAAACCGATCGGCGCTGACGTATTGCGATTCACGGCTAAAACGGACTTCTCCGCGGTAATAAAATTTGTCAAAAACGATCGCGCCGTGACGTTGTCGGAGGAAATGATTCCGCGACGTTCCCGATTTGTGCGACGTTCGCCGTCATTCACGCGGCCGTCATACCCGCCGGCACGTAATTTAATACGAACCGTCATCCCGATTTCGGCGTCCGTCTCGTCCGCGTCATTACGGGCTGCGCGGGACGGCGGAACCGGACGTCGGGCCACGTCCGTCCGTTGTACGGCAGGCGAGACCCGTACGACGAACAATCGCGGGGACCGTTCGGCGCTCGCCGGCGGAACGATCGATAGAGACACACACGCGGGGCACCACCCTCCGGCCGGTTCGCGCGTAAATCATTCTCGCGCACGGAAACCCGAAGTCCTTCCCGACGACGGAGTCCCTCTGTACCTTTGTACGGATGATATACGCGCGCGTTATTACCGTACGATAACGCTATTTGATACCGTCGTCTATGGGGCGCCCCGAACGTGCGCAACCACCGTGCACTCGCTGGATCGTACCGAATTGTTTTCAGCCGATGGTCGCGTTGTCGCCAAATCCCCGGCGGCCGTCACGATCGTACCGATTCGCAACGCCGGTACGCCAGTAATCGAATGTCGCGGACGACGAGCGCGTTTTCCACGACCGACGGGCCCGTCGCGAAAAGTTTCGACGTAATGGCGACTACGGAAACGGCGCGACCGGGAACGGACGAAACGCGCGAATAATGTTTCCGAAAATAACGAACGTACGGTCGTTGTGCGCGTATTGATATTATATATCGCCGGACGTATTGACGCGGGCAACGTACCAAGCGGTCGTTCGGACGACGGCGTAGTGTACGGTTTAAAAAATGTGGACGTTTCGCGCCGCGGTGCCTCCGGCGTTCGTTGGGTTCTCGATAGACGACGTTTGTTGTCGCGCTCCGAAACGAATCGAAGCGCCGTCGAATAATTCGGCGTTTTCCCCGGACGACGGTCCGCCGAACGCCCGTTTCGGTCCAATTAATTAGCCCGAGCGTTCGAAATTCACGCGCGCTCGATACGTCGCGTAAGTACGATGTCGTAAGTACGCGGTGACGCGTGTATTACGCGAGACGTGACATTGACAATCGTACGCGCGTCAATTGTCGTCGGTACGGCCGGCCCGTACACCTATCTATATGTATCTGTATACTTGCGCGTTCGTTCTCTTCCGGGTCTCGCGTAATAATCGTTAAGCTCGCCATTGTACGCGAAGCGACGTTTTTTTTTTTTTTTATCTCGGTTCGGTTTTTTGTTTTTGTGTTCGCGCTTCCACTGCTCGTCGTAGAAGTGGTACCGCCCGGGGACGACCGACCGTACCTGCTGCGGGTCCACGCGCCAATTACGTCGTATCGCCTACGGTTCGATACATTGTTTTCGTTTTATCGTCGCGGCGTTAATTTCGCCGGTTTTTTTTTTAGTTTTTGTTTCGTTTCTTCCGTCCGCCGTTAAATGACGCGCACCCGCGGCGCGCACAAACACCGGTGGCCAAGGACGGACGAAATGTCGAGGGCTCTCCATCTCTTCACCTCACCCCAGACACACACACACACACACACACCTCTGGCCACCGGGTCGCCTGCACCTGTCCATTGGCCGGAAATGCAAGTCCGAGGACGACGCTAATTGAACCGGAGAAGTGGACCCGTGCGCGACCGACGGGGGACTCTGATAAGAGGTTTCGCGGTCCGACGTGTCCGTAAAATATATACGAATACACGTTTCGACACGATTACGCGGCACGTTTGTATTTCCGTACAAAGAAACGAAACGCGTCCCGAAAACGAAACAATATATTTCGTAGCGGTACGAGACTATAGGAATAAATCCGAATCGAAACGAAAATGACCGAGCGTAAATGTCCCGCTATCGTTAAATATTTACCGGTAACGGGAACTATTAAATTGTGATCGTTTAAATTGTCCGAAACGTTTTTAAGACAATTGCGACGCAAATAACAAAACATCGTTCGAATAAACACAAAATGTCGTCTTTCGAACATTTTTTCCTTTAATTCGCTACGTAGGGTATTGTCTTTTACGGAAACTCGGTCGCTCGAAAAGCTCGAGAGTTAACCTACCACCTCCCTCTCCCCCGTCTGTAATCGTACTATTCCGAAAACCGTCCACACTGTGCGAATCATTATTACGCGTTTGCGTAATATACGTTTGTATTTTGTCTGAGCACAAAACAACTACGAAACGGTCCGAAACGATAACGTCGAAAATATTATACACGAATCGTCGCGGTTTTCGGTTCGCTTGTTAGCCGCGTTCAACGAAATTTCGGGACGAGAAACCCGTCAAATTAAATAAACCAACCAGACACACACGTAGGCTACCGGGACGTAACTCACGTAACGGTTGCCGAAAGGTATAAAAGACCATCGAACGTGTGAAATATTGGAACGGGCGGCAACGTCGAAGACGTTTATCGAACGTCCGGGTGATTCGCGAGTGGTTCTCGATTTTTCGGTACCCCCTTCCGATAGCTTGGGCGTGGTTACGCCCGCGAATCGTTAAATAATCAATTCCGGATTTCGGCGTTGGCGATTACGCGCATTCGAGCCACGAAAAACGTACCTAGCCCCGTCGGGGTTTTTTTTTTGAAGGCGGGGGAGGGGAAGGCTTCGTATACGAGAAACGACGTCCGCGGACGGACGCGCGACATTGTGTCCGAACGCCGCGACCGATGTGCTCTCGGTACGGGACAGCAAGCGAACACGAAAACGTACCGGTTTCGCGCGCGAAAAAACGGCGGCGGCGGCTGCGGCGATTA
>JAIPRN010003669.1:0-19841 GCA_025469175.1 Geopemphigus sp. TES_GeoC_2020 | reverse complement strand
ATATATGTATATACTTTATACTTCTACGCTATTTTGTGTGTTCATTATATTTTCGATTTGTATTAAGTCGAACGCTGAATATTATTACGAGTCTAAGTACGTTTGGTTCACAGGTTGCTCGCCGAACATTTCGCGTAACTAAATATTATAGCCATAAATTATTTAAGGCGTTACCATTAAAATTAACGAGACTTCTATTCGTATTACGTACTCTATTATTAGATTATAAACGATTAAAACAAAAAACACGTCGACGACGGTTTCATACCCTGGTTGTATTTAATATTAATCGTTCATTTGTTTCGTTTAAACGCAAACCATAGGCAGACCGTTCGCCAATGGATAAACTAATCCGCGTATTATTATGCTGTGTATTCCAAAACACCTTGAGTTCTCAACGTTTAGAAAACGTTTTTACGCACGTTAGTCCGCGTAATATTTGACGAGCGTCCGTTTAATAACAACGCTGGCGGTTACCTTGAAATTTCGTTAAATTTGTTCCCCGTACTAATCGCCGACGTCGATTTCAATCCGAGTGCCCGCCACGTAAGAAACGGTGTCGAACAAACAATGATTACGCGTTACCCGATATGTCTGTCCTTAATTCGTCGGACGAACGCGACTTATTATTGTTAACCGGTTCGCCATATTTTTACACGCGCGGGAACGACGACGCGTTATTACGACGTACTTATTATATTATGTAAGGAAATACCGTAGAATTAGTAACGCCGTACTTTTCGTACGCGTTTACGAGAATAGCGGCGTTTAATTCCTCGTCAATTCGCGTAACTTTTGTATATAGCGAACCCAAAATTGTGAATATTATGTGTACAAAACCGCGGCGATTTAAACGCTCCCGTTCGGTTTTTACGTACCGTTTTATATCAGTCGGACATTATCGTACAGTAATTATTCGTATAGAAATACGCGAAGAAACATTGTTAACGTACGGGTGAAATGTGGAATTTTTCGATTACCGTGATAACGATTTCCAACGTTCTACGGGACGACTATTCGTACACGGGAACGATCGTATTTTATTCGAAATTACTTGGTTAATTGTAGTAACTTCACGTCGTTTATCTTGTGTACGTACGCGTATTATATACATAATTACCTAGAACGTCGTTGTTTTAACGAGAAAAAACGAAACGAAAATACGGTGAATGTAAGAATTTCAAATGTTCGCGTCCTTCGTTTTATATAATATCTTTAGCGTAAACGTAACGATATATTATACCGCTCTTCGTTGTACATTTTACGATAAAACATTTACGAACGTACCAATAATAATTATAAATGAATCGTTGAAAACGATTTGTGCGTGATGATTTCGCTTATTGGCTGTACGAATTATATATTGGTCGGAAACGGCCCGATAATTTTCCGATCAAAATCCGTGTTGTCGTTTTCCGGACGGACGAATAACGACGATTTGGCCGGCGACGAGCGGAGACGAACCGAACGCGAGAACGTATTTAACGGCCAACAACGCGATGTCGATAGACGGCACGGCACCCGTGACCGACGATATCTGCCTCGCGGTACTTCCCACCGTGTACGGCGATTATATTTGCGCCGTAATTTAGTCTGTTGCGCCGTCGTCGTCACTACAATCGTCCGCGGCGGATCACTTCGTAAAACGAAAATACGCGTGTACGTTTCGAAATAGTCGTTAGCGATTAGACGGGAACGTCTCGCTGTTGTTTTGTAGAGACGTGCGCGCCCACGTCACGCGACCCGTACGAAAATCTCCGACACGGAGCGAATTCACGACGATAAACCGTTTTTATCGACAATACGGGACGGTTACGCGTGTGTGTTGTCCACGCGTGATTCGTACGGAAGAACGAGACGTTCGGCCGGGGCCGTCGGTTACGCCGCGCTAGCTAGATCGTTATACGCGTTTCGTACCCCACAATCGGGATATAAAAAAAAAGGCGAGAACGCGGCTAGACGATTTATCGCGTAGACGGGGACGCCCGGTATTGCGTAACTACGGTGGAGTTTGCCGAGAGTCGGTCCACAAACCGAAAATCGAAAGTCCGATCGCCGCCGGCCGGGTGTGTTTCGTTCTCGAAACCAAAGAAAACAATCCCGGCGTTACGAATTATCGAACGAACGTTTCGAAATCCGGGCGTACACAACTATATTGGATACGAATTCGTATCCGTCGTGAATCGTGTTCGCTAGTAACTATGTCAAACGTGGTGAAGTACAAATTTTTGGAAATCGTGAACGAACCAACCGATGTATAATTGTTTGTCGTTTTAACGTCATTACGTTTTTCGAGAATTTTGTATCCCGTTCCTCTACCCCCCCTCCCCCGGTAACAAGTTTTAATCGTACAAGGTCCGCTCGACAATTACGGGCTCGTAACGATATCCACAGATATCATAATTGTACGAACCGATACCGTAATTATATTTCGACGTAATTTTCTATAATAACGTGTTTAAAGACGGTATTTCAATTAATGTTAGAACGACGCTTGAACTTCTCGGGATACCGACCGTGTTTTAATCAAATATAATACATAAAATAATCGTTATATAGCGCACGAAATAGAGGCCGTCGATTGTCGACGTCGCGATCGCAAAATAACCAGCACAGAATTAACGCGTTCCATTTGTATAAAAATGATTACAACAATTACGCGGATACGTAAAAACTATACCACGCTAACGGGCACGAATCGAACGAACACCGTGTGCCTTATTAAGCAAACAGACGAATATCGGAAAACAACGAACTCGATAAACCACAATTATTACAATCAACATATACGGAACCGTGAAGACAAAACACGCCGAGTTCGACGATATTTTAATGTGAGCCGGCCGATACGCGGCAAACCGGACAACTCTGCCTATAGCAGACAAAAATTATGCCCGTCCAGCGTCCGTCAGTCATTAGACCGTATGTCCGTCGGTACAGTGGGCCGATAGAACTCCGGACGACGTGTGTCTCCTCACGGGGACAGACAACTGTCGTTTTCAGCAGAATGTGAGCGCACTACAGCCACGAGTCACCACCAAGTGGCTAACAGAAGTCGGTATTCACGAGGACTGTTCTCTTCGTCAGGCTTTCTGCGTCCCGCCGACTCGTTTTTAATTGTCGGCGAACATCCGTAAGCCAACTCAGCGATCCAACATTTTCACGGTACGTATTTACGCGTATTTCTTTTTCACTCTTTAAACTCGTTCAAATCGACAAAATCAGAGAGAAAAAGTGGATTCGATAAATTATAACGATATTCCTAAATAATTCTCGAACTCGTCGATCCCGAAAACAAATCTACGTAATAACTCGTTAAAAGTTAATACATACCTAATACCTATATACATATATGTATCGGTGTTGATCGCTTTACTTTCTTTTCTTTCTCTTTTTGAGTTATTACAGGGCTAATCCACGCGCGTTTTAAATTATAAATAGACGCGTTCCCCGCGTATTAATGAATATTTTACACAAAACCCCGACTCGCTATCTTATACCGATTCAATATTACGCGTGGTTAAATCCGGTCGGTTTATTTCCCGATCCACGTCGCCGAATTTAAGTAGGACTTTAGCCTCCCCCGTACCCCATTTTTTTGTACAATTTTCCGCGGGAAATTCTATATTAACCCGTTCCGTGACTAGGCTGGGCCATTAGCTTTTCGCAGTTTTCTTTATAAGACGATATACCTATCGGATATAAATAAGGTACGAGACCGGTATTGTGATCGCAATAACGCCAATACGTTTAAAAGAAACGACGGGATATGTTCCGTATAAATATAAAGAATATAAATATATAAATATAAATTTAAAGAGGAATATGAATTATCGTTTGGTGCGCGATCGCTAACGGCCACGGTTATTTCGCTTTTATAATACGACGAAGGAACCGCTTGCCGCCGTTTGAACACGACTCGGGAAGAATCTGTAGACTTATCGTTTATTAGGTATCGATAATCGTAGGGGGTCGCTCCATCGCCATGCGTTGCTGGTCGGAGGGTGGCCCGGGGTCGGGTGATGAGTGAGTGTAAGGGGAGGTACCGCGGACACTAGCCCGCGGTGCCTCCACATGAAACGAAAATATATATATATATATATTGTATACAAAATGTGAGGGGTATTTGCCCAGATATTGTCTGAGCACCTGTCCCAAAGGAAGTTGTGGTATTTTGTCAAATAAAATAAACGATGGCGACCCACTGCCCGAAGTACTGCTTCACGGCTTTCCGGGCAATAGGTGTATGGCCAATTCGATTAAAAAAGGTATCGATAATCGAAACGTAAAAACTCGTATAGATTCCGGTAGACGGCGTACGCGACTATTTCTAACCTAACTTTAAAGCTAAGTAAGCGAATACAGTGAACCAACGACGAACGTTTTGCAGGGCGGTGACGGACTAACGAATTTGTGGGATTATAGAGTACTGCCTAAGACTAATGGTCTCCTTTTTTTTTTTTTTTTAACACGGTATCGGCAATACACTCACTGGTCCGGAATGTCTGAAGGCAGTACTTCGGATCAATGAGTAGCCGTCGTTTATTGAAAAACGAAATATAAAAACGGTTTTACAAAAAAACGATCGTCCTCAATGAGAATGGCGAGCGACGTGAGCTATCCCCACCGTTGTTTACCTCCTCCTTCCCCCCACCATACATAAAGTCTAATTTACGATAATTCCTAAAAACTTCTTAAGAACTATCGCACGAATGGCGCGACAGGACAATCCCCTGCCACGGGGCGGCCATTTACACATCACCCTTTACAAAAAAGAATATAAAGCGATTGTTCATTTTCGACATAGCGGCCTAGTCGCTATGCCTAAAAAAACCCTCCCCCCCTATATGCCTATAGAATTTTTCGTTAAAAATAGTACCTCGTAATCCGACAAAATACAAATCGAATAGTCTATTTGAACCACAAATCTTACTACACGTGATTACATCTACGTACAATCAACAGTGATAGGCGTGTCGGATTACAGGAGGCGTCGGCTTAGACAGGGGCCGTGGATTACCGGGGAGTCCGCTGTATTCAAAATTCTAATAATAGGTTTTTTTTTTTAATAACTATTCAAATAGGCGATAATTTGGAAAAACGAAAACTACGGTTCGGAATATCGATTATGACGCGCGAACGTAATCGATTCGAATAGCGACTCAAATCGCTCCGTTTTCGTATAATTACGCGTCACGCTCGCCTAAACACTAAGCCCGGGCTTATGGCCGCATCAACGGACGCCGGGTAGTACCTGAACCGGAAAACGTATTAGCGTTTAGTACGAAACGAATATTCTCCGTCCACTCGATTTTCGCTCGTGAAACCGCTCGTTCCGAACGGAAACGTTATCGGCAGTCGTACGCCGCTTTTTTCCGAACGTTTCCTCCCCGGCCTATTTTCGCCTCGTTGTTCCCCGCATCGCTCCTGTATTCTCCAATATGATTCGCCGATGGTAATTATCGTAAATCGCGTAAACGCTCGTCGCGTTCAAATCACCGAGCCGACGCGATTTCCGAATAATCGGAACGTATTGTAGTGTCCCGCGAAAACCGGAAAGACGCCTTGTCGTACGTATTACGGATAGCCTTGGGCCAATACGTTTTCAACTTCGATTATAATAAACTTTATCCGTTTGGTTAAATTTCGGGCGTAAACACCAGCGTCGTACATATTAAACGCGGGTACCGACACGACAACGCCAACAATAGATAATTAACGGCGTAACCTCGAGTTTTTCGTCGTAAATTATAATCGAAATTTACTATTCATCGGCCACGGACACTTGGCGAATCCACGTTCGCGCGCGTTTAATTACGCGTTAGAAAATGGAACGTTATCCGCGAGTCGTTACGTCGATTCAACAAGGGGAAAAGGTCGAGTTCGCCGCGGGAAAACAACTTTCGGCAAGCTCTCGAATAGGCGGTATCGTACGGCCATTATCTACGTCGTTACCGAATAAAAATTAACCCGAGAGCGTTTTCGACCGGGAACGGTTCGCTCGTCCCCCTCCCCCCAAAAAAATTCCTACCAACGAATTTAATTCCTTCGCGCACGCGCGCGCGCACACACAGGCTTCCCCGACGAAACGTCAAACGCTCCGGTTATTCGTTTAGGGATTTGGGCGTTGTACGCGCGCTATAACACCGCGCGCACGGTGTACGGTCAATACTCGGGGAAAACCAATCGGCGCGCCAATTTACGTTCCGACGTTGGCGTTCCAAAGCGGCCGGTTTTCAAAAACGTTTTAAAATCGTTAAACCGGGCGAAGCTCTTTCGGACGTGCGTCCTATAGTCGACGTTACCACCGGCGCACTTACGGGAACCCCCCCGCACGGGGTAAAACGGCAACACGACGTATAACCGTACGAACACGGTGACGCGCGTGTAACGACGAACGGCGATTACGGTCGATCAGGCGGCGGCGGCCGACGTAAACGGTCAGTTTCCGCGCGAATCCGCCGAACGATTAGAGCGCCGCGGTCCGTCGTCGTACGGACGGATATCGTTTACACGGTGTGAACTGTCCGGCGACACGGACCGGACGAGACGGTCGCGCGTAAGGATGCTCCGTCGCCGTTTTCCCGGACCGAACGAACGATACGTTCTCTCGGACGGGGTAATACGTGTTCGATTTCCGCGACACGCGAACTGGCGGTGGGATGGACGGGACACGAGCGGCGAACGTGTCGCGGGAAAAACGGCACCGTCGTTCGAACGGCAGGTCGGTGGGACGGGACGGCGTCGCCTGCCTCTGCCGTCGCGTAAAAAGACGACCCGATCTAGTGACCCGGATTCGGCAAAACACCGGGCACCTCTCGACCACGCACTACGACTTGTGTACGGCCACTACGACGATATTGGATCGTAATTATCGCTAATAACGAAGCCACCGTGTGTGTGTGTGTGTGTGTGTACATCCGCCCGTATCGATCCGACGGGCCGTTTTTGTAGCGCGTGCGACTTTTACCGTCGACCCGAAACAATTATCGGGCGACGGACCCGAGTTGTTAATCCAGTGACGTACTAACGGAGGTCCATGGTATAAGACCTCTCTCCCACTCACGAAAAATTTCTTAAGAGACGTATATTTTCAGTCAACAATAACGAATAATTAAAATATTTTTAAACTTCGATACACGTTATAATATAACGTTAAAAATGAATAATCTGTTAAAGTGTACAACGTGTGTTGTTTCGTTAGGGTGGTCCGATTTATTTATTTAAAAAATTAACCCCTCCCCCCCCTCAAATCCCGAAATTCAGTTCTAAGTACGCCACTGAGTTAATCGCCGTCAGACCGTTAGTGACGTCTCAAACGGCGCTTGACGGTAGGTCCGATTTAAATAGGACGATTCCGCGGCGTTTTTTTCGGTAGTTATCGGCCGCGCCGAACGTCCGATTTGGTTCGCGCGAGCAATCTGAACGGGAACGAACGTATGATCGCGGCGCCCGTTATTCGGATTCTAGGTTCCGAACGGACCGCCGGACTCTTTGACCCGTTACGGTTTTCCCGGGATGTGGGGGGGGAAATGTACCCGCCCGAATTCGGTGGAACGGAATGGGAACTGTGAACGGTATTCGGTACCGTGTAGGTAGATTCGACTCACCGAGGTCGTGTTACTCGTGCACTCGGAAGTTTCGTTTTCGACGGCCGACGGAAACGTTTTCCGACCGCCGGACTAACGAACGATTCGTTACTGCGCGCCACGGTTTTTCGTCTACTACCGCGCGACGTTAATTTCGCTTGGTCCGTTCGGCCCGACACGCGCTCGTCCGCGATTCATTTTTGACGTTGGAAACGACCGGAGCGCCTCGCCGGAATATAACCGTTCCACTCGGCGTTTTAGTCCCGGCACGTAGTCTAGGTCATTGTCTCCATCCTACAGGTCGTTACAGATGACGACGTTTTTACTAGAGCAAAAATTAAACGGAATTGTCGCTGGGAAAATATCCGTACGTTTTTGCGTATTATTATCGGGCGTGGAAAAAAATTTCGAAACGCCCCCCTCCCCCACTGCTCTCTGTACCGATGCCGTCGATCGTTCATTTGTATTTACGGTTCTATTGACGTGCCCGAAAACGACATCGCGAATGTTTGTTCCGTTCGTACACGGATCTGCTGTCGGCCGAACATTGGTAAACGTGGAATCACTACGACGGTAAAACAGATGGCGCTCTGTATTGCGCCGCGGAATGGCGTCCACGAGTTCGTTCGTGCTCGGTGCCCGCGCCCGGATAATACGGTCGCGTTTGATTACAACCACTTGGCCCGTCGTCGTTTCTAAACGTATCCGCCGTAAGTAGCGTGGAAATAATTACGTGCCAGCCAATCGCGGAAACGATATATATTTTCGTTCGATTCCGATTCGGCGTACGAAGGCGCGCGGTTGCGTTTTTCGGACGTACGAACAATAGTAATTGGTAATGCACGTTCGAGCGCTTGACGGACAGAGTGCGTAATATTCAAACGGCAGTGGGTCACCCGGTGACGAAACGAAATACGACGAGGATTAACATCACGCGCGCGTCATTTATTCGTCGTGATTTCCGGCGAAAATAACGAAACTCCGGTAACGTCCGGATACGGTTTATAGAAAGACCGTTCCCCAACATCACTCCGCGAAATACGTCAGACCGTTGTCGACAACACTCGTTCAACTCATACCTGACAATGTCGCCGTCACGTTCGGCTCGGTGTTTTCCCGATGCGCCGCTACCGCGCAGTTCGTACCGTCGCCTTCGTATTCACGCGAAATCGTCATTTACGGCCGTCACGACTACGCGATCGAGTTTACGTTGACGCCACTAGCCGAGGACAATTACGAACTTTCGGTACCGAATCCGTGACGGTTTAAAGGTTCGGAAATTTCGTAACATTTTGAACCCCCCCTCCTGACGTGTGTGTGTGTGTGTGTGTGTGTGTGTGTGCCGGCTCTTTCGAGCGCGACAATTTATAACGCCCGACTACTCCTCGTGCGTTATTTTTAAAAACCCAAGGTACGGTGGCGATTTATTATTACGTAAAACGAACGGTTCGTCGTAAAACGGCCGACCAGCCCGGTCAAGACCATTAGTTATCGCCCACGTATTCGACCGTATTTCGGTTAATTATTACATTTTTCGTCTCGGCAATTTAGCGAGTTCGGTTCGTTTCGTTAGCGTTGTTCGTCCCGTACACTGTCGGACGAAAATACCTATACGGGCGTAAATCGCGTTATTCGACGATCGTTTTCAATAACCGTCGACGACGCCACGTTTTTTTAGCACCGGGACGACCCGAGCGAACCAACGCGCGCGCGTACACGGCAAACAAAAACGATCCGGCCCGTACGCTTCGTTTACCTCCATTTCACCCGTCTATGGTCTCAAGTTACATACCACGAACGGTTATAAACGTTAATTGCGAACCGCCGCCCGTGTCATCGCGACTCGACCGCGAATTTCGAAGCGATTACAATTATATAAAGTAACGAAACACGCGTAACGCGTCCTAATACGTACGTACGAAGTGATTATCGCGACGATACGTTAGAAACACGTTAGTTCCGTTCGGGTTTTTTATTTCGTTTTTACCAACACCGGGCCATTTTCATCTGGTCGTATCCCCAGCGCTCAAATATTGTCCGTTACGCGGTCCGTACATATTTGTATAATAATAGCGTCCGGACGGGTGACAAACGCAACGACGAATAAAAATACCGAGGCGCCCGACGTCATTGACGACGTTAACGCGGCGTTAAATCGAAACGTACAATATACACGCCGAAATATTCCGCGACGTCGTAGACGTTGTGTCCGCCTAAATTGTGTTCGATCCCGCGGCGCTTCGAACACGGACGACTCCGATTTCGCCGTTCGATCCACGCGACACCGGGACGACGTTCGGGCAAAACGCTTAAATAAAAATATATCTCCGGTGCCCCCCAGTCGACGAATCGCGTAAAAAACCGATCCGTTCGTAACGGAAACGTAACGACGACGTCACGCCTACTTGTACTACGATGACCGATACGTCTAGCGTTTATCTACGTCCATCCGTTGGATGGTGGATAGTTTCATTACCGGTACCCGCAACGAAATACGGTCGACGTGTTTTCCATTCGGGAATGGAACCGTCACCTCGAATTGTTCAGCGCGTCGACGGTTCGCGAGATCTAAATGACGCGGCTGTCGCGATAGCCAATAATAAAACGCCTACGAATCGGTACGCCGCGCCGATTATAAAAAAAAAAAAACGTTTCGTAACAACGTGCCCGTACGAACGTAATTTCGCGTTCGAAACGTCGGCCGAGCGACGCGGTTACGTTGATATTTTGACCGACGATCGTCGCAAATTTAGCGTCGGAAATATATACGGCGCCTCGAAAAGTGACGGGCAAAAGAAAGCGGCGACCAAGTCGATATCGGACGGTGGGTGGCCCGAACACGTTTTTAACAATCGTATAAACGAAATCTTCGAAATTGATTTTCGGGACTTCGGGACCGCCGGTAGTGGAATACGCGAAGTTCGCTTAACATATCGTATAATCGAACTTCGAAAAACCGTAAACTTCGTTTTTAAGTCCCTCACACACACGACGAGCTTTACGAACTTTCGAGTATTCGCATATACGAACCACTTTTTTAACTAACATTTATACCATCTCCGGTTCCTTTTTCGATGTATAATAATTTACTTAAAACTAAATTTTCGAAAACCAAAATACAACACTAATCGAGAAAACGCTTTTCGATATGTACATTTTTTTTTCGAATAAATTATATCGGTACACGTTCGAAAAGTATTTTCTCGATTAGTGTAATACATACAAAATACGTATATATATATATATATATACATACGCACACAACGTCGTATATTTTCCGTAGCGCGTTTATTAAAAATGTAATATTTACGTAAACGTAAGCGTAAGTATTAACCGACAATTAGTAATCGGCCGCTAAACACGTTCGCCCGTTAGAGGGATTTCGTTATTTGAACGTTTTCCTAACAATTCTATGGCCGCCTCTTGTTCGAAACGTTCAAAATTAATTTAACGGCTCCGTTCGCGCGTCCCATTGCGCCGCCTACGTATTTAACGACAATCTTGGCCAAACACTACGGAGACACGGCGTATTAATGGTCGCCTTACACTTTCCGCCGAACGTTCCTATTCGTTTCATCTCCCTGAACGTACCCGTCACTTCGAAACTACGATTTTCGTCCTCGATCTTTCCGCCGTCACTCGTCTCGTGAGCCGACCGGCCAGTGAACCGTTTACTCAAAAACGCGTACGCGACGTTCCGGTGCCCGACGTCGTTTACAATATTTTAAAACCGAGCGCCGAATTTCGGATTTGTCCGTCGATTCATTCGCGCTCTACTACGTGTGCGTGTACCCAGTCTACATAAGCTATCGTACACGTCGCGAAATTGATTACACGCGGTGCGTGTACGCGTTTACCATTATTGTTATTATTGGTTATTTCGCTGAAAGTAATTCGTTTGTCTTAATTACGGTACTTTAAAAATAACACGAACACACGTACAATCTCCTTTCCCCCCCCCACGTTGTACTTAGATATCCGTCGTTTGAAAAAACAATTAGCCGATATATCTCGCGATTATACTTCGCAAGGACGTGTGTCCGTCCGTGTACGCGTACAATACAATACGCGATTAGCCTTAAAATTTTCGAGTCACTTTATTCGCACGAAAATATACGTTAATTTTACTTTTCTCGGCGACGTTTATCGTCGGACGTCAAACAACGGTTACCGAACGACGGTTATACGCGAATTTCGATTCGCACGTCGTTCGACGACGATAATATAACGCGCGCGCGTTCGCAGTTTTGCCCGCGACCTTCCCTGCCGTAAATAACATCTATACGTTTTTATCGACACTGCATAGACGAACGGATGTTAAGGGACACAAATCGAACGACGATTTGATCTCAAAAAAATAGCTTATCATTTTACTTAAAACGTACGCAAAATGACAGCCGTACAAATAAATATATACGCGTGTACGCGTAAGGCGGAAATTACAATTGAGTTTAATACCGGAGACACACCAAGGTTGGTAATCGCTAATTAGTAACGACTTTTATAACACGTCTATATATATATACGAAATGTTTAAATAACAAATTGTTATTTAAATTATTTGATTGTTGGAGGGGGCGTGTGGAAGGGGAAATCAGAAAATCGTGTGGACGACGCGCTGGTTATATCGCGCGCTCTGAACAGACTGTTTCGAAGGCGATTGTCAATAAAAACAATGTACGTAAATTATATTTAATAATGGTGTCTGCATCGAGGTTAGGCTTCCGGTTGAAAGCAATACCGTTTCTCAGATGCGCACGTACGTACGCACTACGGGCGTATAAATACGGTAACTTTCTCGGTTACGCCGTTAAACGTACCGGGCGCGGAGAGAGAGAGCTAAAAACCAATTAGCCGCGCGCGGCTTTTTCGACGGAACGAGCGTACCGCCCGTCCATATCGATTTTGGGCCAATTCGCGTTTAAACGTCGTTAATTTATACGGCGATTTCGTTTCGCGAACGCTTTTCGCGTTTTTTTTTTTGGTTGGCGCTTTCTTTTAACGTCGGAAACCGAGCGCAAAAATGGCACGTTAGGTCGTCGCTACGTTCGCTGGTATTCATCTCGGTTTGTACTTTCGAGTGTCGCGGAATACTACGTCGCGCGTTTTTACGTTCCCGTTTCGTTCTACAAAATACGTTATATATGGATTATATTTATTCCGCGAAACGCCGTTTCTATTATGAATGACCAACGAGTAATATAGACCACTGTTTACAATTTTACTACAAACATATTGTCGTGTCCGCCCACTTTATATCGTTATCGAAGAACGTCGAACACACCGCCAACGAAAATATCGAATTACCTAATTTATTCTATAAAACATTTCGATTTTATTTTTAGACCCTTCGAAATTGTAACCCGCGCGTTTAAATTAGAAAATTGATTATTTTTTCGAGCAACTAAACCTAATCTGACCAATTCAAATTCGATTATATCCATAAATAACGATACCGATACATCTATAATTTTTCTACAATGACTTACGAACGATTTACGATTCGCGTTTCGTTCAAACCGTTATCGGATACAATTTCATATTTCCAAAAACACAGATAACGATAAAATCTCGATTTTCGAAAAAATTCGAAATATTTTTGAAAAATTAAGACGTTTAACGTTGAAACGTATAAGAAGTATGGCAGACTATATGTGGAAACATTCTTGCCGTTATAAATTAAATTCGTGTCATTGATCTTTAATAAAAGTTTCAGACTATATTTTAAATGACACGATTAATAGAACAGGAATAAATGACTATTACGTGACATTTTTCATATTTGATGACGTAACGATATTACATGAACGGTTGAATTTTTTATCTTAACGCTTACGCAACTTTTTTTAATTACCCCTAGCGGTAATAACGTTATTTGTAGCGATTTTTAAAATCCACCACTAATTCGTGAAAAATAAAAATGACTAATACGACGATCGTACCGCTCGTATGTATATACATACATTTTTTTCAAAACGTTAAATTGTTTATACAAAAACGTTAATACGTTATTGCTTTCGGCGATTAAACGAAACGCTAAAAACTGTTGAATTCGGGTAATTCGCGTCTATAGATTTCACGTTACGAAAAGTTTTCCAACTGCCAATAATGAACCGACAATTCCGACATTTTGAGGTGAACGCATTCGTTTTCATATTGCGCCTATTGTGTATAACATACGCGAATCGATCGTTTGCGCAAGTTCGGACTGACGCGATTCGGCTTATGCTTCATATACCTACTACGAAAGATAATCGTTGTGCCGGTAACTCGGAGGAGAAAAATATACGTTTAAATATTATCGTCGTAATATTTCGGACGGATATTGTTGTAGGCCGTGAATCGTAGGTAGATAGTTATCGATTTGTTTCGTAACGCAGAAACGCGTATAATTCGTTTATACGGAAAAACAACTGGATTCGTGCGAAATATTTGCCGAACTTGTTCGCGGAATTCCCGATTTAAAAGTAAAATACCGTAGACGTTTTTGTTTAAAACGAAATAATTAACGCCCGTTTTGTCGACGAATACGGTCGTTCTAAATAAATTCGATGTATACGAACGTTCGTTTTGTATTGTTTTTTCGTTCGCTAGGGACACTAAATTACGTTCGGTCTAATATTCGGCTGTAAATTGTTTAAATTATAATCGAGAGTACAACTCCTATTTACGTACGAATCCGCGTAGCGAAATTGAATAGGAAATTCTCGGTAGCTTCGACGTATTTATTCGGCCATACGTGGGGTGTTTGGAAATCTACGAATGACAAGAACCGATTACGAAACGACGAAAAAAATACGATTCGCGTTTTTAAGCGTTCGGAGCTATTCGTAGGAACTATAATCGCGTTAATTACAATGTACGAAAAATTCGTTACGCGGACGATTCCGTGGCAAAATCGGTCGAGACAATAACGAGAACAAATCGTTGACGTTACATATTACACCGTAATACGCGTACCGCTAAAATATTATTCCGAGCGTGTAATTCGTAAACATTTAGCGCGATAATTGTACGACGCGTTATTCCAGTTGTTTAGTTACAAAACGGCTGAAACGTTAGTGTCTTTCAATATCAACGGAAAACGTTGTTTTCGTGTTTATTATACGTTTTCAATGTCGAATAATTAACGAAACCGATGCGTGTGAATAACAAAACGAAATCCGAGTATAGTCGAAATGAACGCGTATAGTCGACGGCGAAAAAACGCGGAACGTCCAAAGTGTCGAGAATGTCCGAATTCGAACGCGAACACAATTCTATCGACTACGGGTTAAAAAAACAGTGTCGATTGAAAAATGTTAGTCCCGTTTGTGTAACGTTCGAACGTGTGTGTGTGTGTAGTCAAATAGATAAACAATACGGACAATTCGATTCGAGTATATATTTATATATAACAACGATAAACGCGTTTTCGCGATCTTAACAACTCGCTAAACGCGAAAACGCTTAGGCGACGACGAACGTGTATTCGTTTATAATAGTAACCATGACGTAATACCGATACACACTCGTTACACCGAAATAGAGAAAAAACTCAGGAGCTGTGTGTGTACACAGTACGCAACCGGTACGAACGTGTAGTAACAGTATTTATATACAGCGAACCGCGTGAAACACGAACATTTTATTGCGCTCGCGGACGAGATTACAATTTAGTACCGGCGACGTACGTACGGTGAATAAAGTAACGCGCGCGTCGGCTTTCGGTAACGTACCGTTTTTCGACCGGATTAAAGTCGCGTTCCTTACCCGTGTAATACGAACGTAATAATTGTTCATCGAACGCGCCCACCGTACGGGGACCAGTCATAAAACCGATTTTACGTCGCTAATATTTACGTAACGTTGTATTAGATATAGATCACGGTTCTTTGGCCTAAGCGCTTTGGCGTTAGAAATGCGCTGGCGCGGTCTAGCAGCCCCAATCGGTAGATTAGAACGCGACGATAAATAACCGATATATATGTATATGCGTGTACGTGAGAGAGACAAAAACGGTTTACGCGTTTCGATAGTCGAGTAAAAAACATTCGCGTTCACTACAACCGCGACCAGACAGCCATAACGTTTCACGTACCGATTGATTCGGGTTTTTCTTCGAATAATAGAAACGACGTGTGTGTATATATTTCATATGCGTGTACGTACTCGTCGAATACGTCGCGCGTGTTTGACGTTGTCGTGTAAACGAATCCCACCCACTCGCTAATGTCCGCTCGCATTTTGGCCGCGCGAAAAACGAGCGCGCGGCTTAGTCAAATATTTAACGATACGCTGGGTATTTCGTCGCGTGCGTTTCACAGGAAACCACGGCCGTTACGAAAATAATAGAACGCCGCGCTTATCAATCGTTCTCAACGCCGTCTTGTATCGCGTACCGTCGTTGGCGCACGCGAAACTAGTTCGGAATTTTCTACGACGAATTGCCCGACACGAAAAACACGTCGCGCGCCGCCGTTATTACGCGTTAAACGTTTTCCTTCGGTTTCGGTCGCGTTGCAAAACCGAAGTTAAACGCCGGAAAACCAACGAACGGGCCAAAACAATTTCGCGTTTACTTACGAAGTTCTCGAAACTGGCGCGCGTATATGGAGTAGCGCTTACACGACGCCGCGGCTCGATTATTATTATTATTATTATTCCCCCGATACGCGAACCCGAGTTTTTCAACGACGGCGAATAAAAGTCGAAATACTTGGAAAGTCGTAACCGTCCACAAACCGTTGGGCAAACACAAACGGTTTTTCAACTAAACCGGCCATTCGTATCGACTAGCGTGAAAATCACTAGCTAATTAACGTTTCCAATACGACGGTAATATTTGCGAAACGCGCGATATTAATATTTATCGCCGTAAATATCGAAACATTCACGAATATTACCGATATGGCCGACCGGTCAATACGAATAAGTTCCGTGAACCGCGCGTTTTTCACAAACCATTTTCGATTCGTTTTAAAAAAAAAAAACCGTTTCGAAAATACGAAACATCGCGATAACCGGGTCGATAAAATCACGCGTACATATATATTAGATAGTTATATAATACGTATAACGAATCGTTGAAGGTTAAAAACGAGTATTTATTAAACCAGTGGTACTATTCGCGGATTCGTTTATACTGTTTCCAATTAAATAAAATAAACGTACGTAGGTGTCTTCTTCCGATACCTTCAGAGAGCGGCCGTTAATTTGTCGGTCCGATGAAAAACGTCTAGTTACGAAACGCAAATTGTCGAAACAAAATTCGTTTTGTCTGGCGCGACAAATTTCGGATCCGTCGTAAAATGTGAAACACCGACGACGAATGAACAACGTAAACGCGGGCAACCGTCGGACGACGAAAACGCTGCCAGTTCACGGACGGGAAGCCGACAGTGTGTATCCCGGTCGTTGGGATATAAACGATATATTCGTCGTCCGCAAGAGCGACGGCCGTTGTAAGAGACACGGAAAGGCCGAACGGTTATTATGGGACGCGGTTTCGACGGCCTCCTCAAACTGGTCAAACGTGAAGCCGAAAGAGGCCAACGGTGCGCGAAAAACAGTCGAATCGACGTTTATGAATAAGCGACGCGTGAAGGAAGCTAAAGGTGCCAGAGAGCCTTGAAACCGAATACGTCGACTATTGGATAACCCGTTCACGCGTGCCGTGAACACGCCGACGCGACGATGTTGCACGACGCGTATAGAGAGATATCTGTCGAATCGTTCTCGGCGTCCCGAAACTATCAAAAATCGACAAAACTTTTCGAACGTCTGGACCGACCGTTAATGGAAATATCGCGATAAGGAAATACGTACGCCCGTTGTTCGCACCGCGAACGGCTGTCGAATGATTTCTATACGACGCGTACAGTTTCGTCGGTCGCGTTCGCGGAAATTGAAAAAATACTGTCTACTAATTTTACGGTTTTCGATCGTTCGTTTCATCCTTTGTGTTCCGCATTTTTCCAATTCACTCTTTATTGTCAATATTCGTTCGTCACCTCGAACTCCCAGCGTCGTAACTTAATCGCCATATATAATGTGTTTCGTCGTTCTCGAAATCTATTAACGTTTTCAATAACCGAATCGATGCGTCTATTTCAGTTAGAGACAAATTCGTTCTTATAAAACAATACGTAATATTACACCAACAAAATGGATACTAACTGTTAAAATGTAAAAACTGCACTGACGGATCGCTCAACGGTCATTAATAGTAAAACGATACCCAATGAAAATTATTAATTGATTTCGACTTTATATTTTATGTATAACGTATATGTATGTTTATATTTTGTATATTTATTATTTTCCGTATATCGTGTTTTTTTCACTCATTTCATACTCATATACCGAAATATAATTGTATGTATACGTTTGTATGTTACTCTGAATAGTGAATTCGCTCATAATTGGAATTATTCTTTTAGACGATTCGTTTCCACGTATATTTTTAATACTAATTACAATATATTAAATTAAAAATGTAATATAACTAATCGTATAGGTTGTCCTTTATTCGGTGAAATAATGTCGTTTAAACGAATCACACAAATGGAAGTAAAATTGTACATTTGTGTTTAAAATATAATCGAAGCCTATGTGTAAACGGGATTTATAAATAAAGATCGGAAGCGAAGTGAATCATCTAGAGTGGAAAAACGGAACGAATGAAAAGAGAAAAAATTGATTTTAAATCGCGAAAACAATGTGAGAAAAGAAAAATTATATTAAGGCGAATAACATTAAGGGCTATCGTTTTTCAAATTAAATTATTAATTAATAATTTTTTCTTCCGAAACCAGTATATTATAGAGTGTTGTTCAACTTACACCTTTAATCCGCCATTTTTAATTTTCGTTCGTTAAAAATTAAAAACGTAACAATATTTATGCGTTTCGGCTAAGATTTCAAGCTCGAATATAAATCTTTCAATTTTTTAACACGACAAGACAACGGATAAATAATGGCCTACCCAAATCCCGTCTTAGTTGCGTAATAATATACAAATTATAAACATATAAAATGTCGAAAAACTATTCGCTAAAATGTCTTAATTCCTGTAATACGTACGTATAATTTAAATTAAGATAAATAGTTGGATTTTACCGAAATGAAACGAATATATTTTTAGTTTCTATATTAAGGACGAGTACCGAAAACCGGTTTTTTTTTAAATTCTCGTGCGTCAACCGGTTAAAGTATAAAGCATACTAACGAATTTACTATAATAAGAAAAACTAAAAAAAGACTATAAATAAACCTTTTGATGTAACAATTGAAAAATTCTAACTCATTTGATAACCTTTTTTTCAAGCTTTTTCGACATACGTCAATAAAATTTTACGCCGAGTACTCTTACGTATTACAAATTGGACAGAAATCGTAACAAATCATAACCCAATTTCGATGAAAATCGTTCGAATTAGCGATAAAGTTATAACGTTATTTTTTGTATTTCGACGGTGATTTTCACTTTTCGTCGAACATTCGGTATTATGTATTTTTCGTCGACTTCGGTTAACCATCTCGAGACGATTATCGTTATAATTATTAAACGCGTTTCTAAAAAACTTAAATAAACGTCATATTTTTAAACGCGTTTGTACACGAGTAGGCTGTGTATTTATGGAGAACATTTTTAACGACAATACTGCCGTGAATAATACATATGCGCGTGTGTGTATGAAAATTGAATAAAAATCGCGTCATTTCGAAAAAATCTCACCAAGTGTTATCGTAATTTTCAAGGGCACACTTTATGATCATTCTTAGGGCATAAACGCGCGCATATTTCGACACTTTTAAGTATACACGCGCGATATTCAGGGTCATAACCATGGTACGTAAACGACGGGAAACTCGTGGTACTACCGGTCGCGTAACCAGAGGATTCGTATATTTCGATACGTGTAACGAACTACACGACGCGATTCTAAAATTGAGTTTCAGGCGGATATACGCGTTTATCGGTAGATCGCGACGATATTACGGAAATTCCGTCGACGTACGTTGCCCGAACATTCAAGAATTGACGTTGGCGTCGGGCCCGAGTGGAGTGGGCGAGTCCGGTGTACCACCGACAATATTGTTGTGCGATTATACCATACAAGGGAATTTTCTTCGGCGTTCTGTTCTATAATTATGCCCAACAGAACTAGTTTCGTTGAAATAGCCGTTCGGCGTTTGATTATACGGGTACGTCGTATTAGCGACTACCGTTTGGTTTCGTTTTTTTTTTTTTTTTTTTTTTTCTTTTTT
>JAIPRN010003668.1:0-19844 GCA_025469175.1 Geopemphigus sp. TES_GeoC_2020 | reverse complement strand
CGAATAAACTGTTTTAAAACTAAAAGAAACCATACATTATAAATAGTAATGACATCGCAGAACGGTTAATTTGTCCTTGCACAGTTATATTATATGTAGATATCATTACATATCGGTGAAAATTATCTATAGAAATAATATTAACGGAAACGTTTTAAAAAATTAAAAACAACAACAACAATGACAACACGACAAATTGACGTCAACATATTACGATAAAAAGCCTTTGGGCGGGAAGAAATTAATAATTCGAAAAATTAACGGAGAAGCGAAGGGGATTAGACAAGACAGAAAGATATTCAAGAGTTGTTGTTGACTAAACGAAAGGGATGGAAACAATGGAAAACAAAATGGGAAAAATAATGTTTATTGCGTAATCAATAATTAATAATCAGAGCTACTATTCACAAAAATGATAGACGGTTGTAAATGTAAAATTCGAGACGTCGAAATATCGTGATATTCTGGTGATATCTTCGAGAGTACAACAGCAGAAACTAAGGATTTAAACACATTCTCGAACGTCCATGAACTCGGAGATATAAAGTAACATAATACTTCCAAAAACGTATAATATACAATTGTCAACGTGTTATTGTTAGACGTGTGCATATATAGTGTATTCATTCGTTCAGTATGAGATGAAAACACAGTCCCCGCAGTCATCAGTACCTGTATAATAATAAATGTCGGACAACCATCGTCAACTGTTTCAAAAATGATTTTACAATTCGACAGACATTCGGCCGGTTGAACCCAATTACGAAGAGTCCCTTAAAACGTGCTAAGTTATATATTGATATCCGTCGTGTAGGGGTTAATTCCGCGAAATTATAGTTACCGTACGTGTTTGCGTATGTATAACGAGATTTTATTGAAATTACTAAATGTACCATAAACGTTATCGTTGATCGTTAGTTATTTACTCGACACAAACTTTTTCATATCACTAATGTATTCCCCGCGGAAAACTAAGCGCCGTTTATCTGAAGCAATTCAACGAGCCAACTCGCTCGATTAAAACGAAATATTAGTAATTCGAGATCCCCTCGGTGTTCGATTAGCGTTAAAAAATGAAATCACTCGAATAAAATCGAATAACGCCGATATTGTGAGATCGACAAAGGGCAAACGGATAGTAGAATATTTTCTCTGTAAAAATCCTTGATATATTAACTACGATTATATAATACTTGGCGTCGTGAACAAGAAAACTATGACATTCAATGGTAAATAACATAGCATTAAGCGACTAAAAAAAAACCGACGTTTCGTTTTATTTCCTATTTAAATTCGTGCGAAATGTATTTTTAAAAAGTAACGTTATAATGATATATAGTAAATGACGCGCAATATGGATAATCTTGGTCAGAAATATTGTATGTCTGGGCATTATGCAAAATGTTTAAAATCGTAAGACGATATAATTAATTTGTACCTTAGTATAATATCAAAAGTCTAGTAAACAATATGGTAAAAGTAAATAATATTTCTAGCAATTAACTATTTTGCAATTAAAATGTTTTAATTTCAACAATTATGATCAACAGTCCATACCATTCTAATTTTTTTTGTTTGCAGATTGATATGGAGTTCAAAAATTACACAAAATTAAATCTATATTTTTATATTTTTTCGTAATTTTTAAATTTTACTCCCATTTCTTGTATTTTTTTTTTTATTACTATTTCAACTTTTATTTTATTTTTAATGGCAACTTATTGTTCTAATTCCGAATTTTCGAAGAATATATTTTTATAGATATTTACCACGTGTTGATTTAAAAAAAAACGCAAATATTTACCTAGTTATTATAACTTTTAAATTTAAGACACGGAAAAGTGAACAGACACGTTAGTAGATTAGCTTCTTGGAAACAATTTATCAGACATTTTTAATTTCATCTAATCATTATAGTTATAACCATAATCTAAAAATAGCCGTCAAATATCAATGTATTATTGTATTAAATGTACGGGTATAAATGGTTCCACTGAACTATGCAAAAATCGACATTTATGATTAAACGTTTAAATGATAATTATTCGTATTGAAAATAAAAAACGAAAAATAATTTTCATATATTTGGTTTTATAAGTTAGTGTAGTGAAAAATATAGATTGCTATTTGAAAATCAAAAACAGTATATAACCTTGGAATAGGTAATATAATTTTGAAAATGGTTTGTAAATAATTTCGTAATGAATAAAAATACCAGAATAAAATATGTTTAAAATCTAGGCATATAATCGCTAATGATATCATGATTAAAAATCATCGTGTATTGCCTAATGATTTAAAAATTTTTGTATAATACCTAGACATCAAATAAAATATCCGATTATCCATATTTTAAAGAAAACATATTTATATACGTAGTTTAGTTATTTACGCACGGTATTTTAGTTTGTTCGTTATATTATATCTGTCGGATGTAACGTAATAGTTTTAAAACAATTATTTTTTTCATTTTAATTAAAACATTTTTAATTTTATAATATATACAATTCGTGTATTTAGAATATCATAAATTAAACACGGTTGTATGTAAGAAATTCTTGTTAATTCTTTAGTAAATAGTTTATGAGAAAATCTTGAAGTATTAATTGCAAATAACCAAAGATTATTATCTTTGATCCGTATATGTACCTAATTTTATGTATGAAAGTGTGTATTAATTGAAACCTAAACGTATGAATAATAATAATAATAATTAACTGTCGAGTGTTTTAACTTAAATATTTAAACAAATGATTTTTGTGTTTCAAATATTAGACGTACAATTTTAATCTTCAAATAAACACGTACGTTTATTCTTTAATGTCGTATTAACAATTATAAATACTAAATATTTATTAAAAAACATATTACGTTTTTATCGAATTTTTAAGAATAAATAAATCACGGCTTGAATATAGTTAAGAGAGTAATTATTATTAATTATAAAAACTATTTTTATACCTGCTCATATAAAATACACTAGTATACGTATCAAAATATAATACCGACTCGAGTGTAATACCTCTCTAGCAATTCGTGGTGAGAGCAAACGCGTGTTTTCAATTTTCGTATACGGGCCGTACTAATTTGTGTTGTCTATTATATATCATAATAACTTGAAGTTCGAGTGGCCCAAACCATATTACTGTACACACCAATAAGCAGCTTGAAGTCTTATTTTTTGTCGTTCCTTTCCTTAGACTTTGATTTATTCACATCAAGTACCAAGAGTGGTCACAATCTATAAAGGACGCTTTATGCATTGTCCCCGCGACACGACGCTTGTCGTCGACCGACGAGGTATGTGTACGCAGGTCATTGTTTTCGCGACAAGGCGAATGTCTCCGTTCTTCAGCCGGACACGCGCACGATCCGTTATAAGGATAATAATAGAAATAATAATAATAATAACCATAATGACGAGAAAAACGTGTATCTATTTAGTAATAGTGACCTAAAGAATCGTCAAAATATGAAAAATTCTACCGAATTATATAAAAATAAAAATAAATTTCAGTTCGTTAATAATACTCTTTTGGTTTCCTTGTTTATACCCGCGCCAATAGGGAAGATTTGTATAATTGTAGACAAACTACAAATTAAAAAAAATGTGGCCGTCATCCTAATTATACCGACGTATTATTAATCACAAAAACCTGTAAGATATAAAAGTTTCACGAGCGTGAATTTTTCATAAAAGGAATTTTCGGAAATTGCTTTGAACTTCGTAACGCGAAACATTTCAAAATCAAGAGGTCAAATACCGAGTGTTCAGTTATAACAAATGGTCGAATTTTGCCAGCGCGTACCTATGATAATTACAGAAATTCGATATCGACCTCTCGTATCGATTTCGGTTCAACAAAAATAACGGTGTCCGTCGAGTGCTGGCAACGTATTCGGATGTACAATACGTTTTTTTGTACAAATATTTTCTACGGATACCACACAAGCGATTTATTTATTACGTGTGTTACCGAAAATATGTCTACGTGTGAGAGGTGTGAATGAAAGTGAGCCATAATCGCTGAATTTTCGGAAATTTCGAATCGATTATTGGATTGACAACCAGTGGTAACGTCAAGCTGCTGGATTAACGTTACATGTTATTGTGTACAGACAACGTTACTTTTTAATAAAGTGTAGAAAATAATGTCGTAACGTAGTATTTTTACTACTCGTTCACTTTTCGACCAGGTTTTTTTAGTGTTTGTTTTCGTTGTTAAATATTATAAAGTAAAATAGCGTTACGAATAAATCACGATAAATGTTTAACGAACATTTAATTACGTCGCAATTAAAAAGTACAGGAACGATATATATCGAACGTATAATAAATGATTTAAATAAAATAATAATAAAATAAAATAATTTACGCGTATTTTTTACTTGATATGTATTTCTAAGGAATCTAATTGACCGTACACAATGCTCAATTCGGTTATAAGTACAACAATCCGCGGACGTTGCCCATCAGTTTTAAAAAAGATATTTTATTTTGAAGTCGAAAGCGATCGTCGCGTTCGAAAAACGGTTCTGAACGACGTTAGTATATTCCGATCAAAGAATTTCGTAAATATTATGAAACTAATATACGCGTATATGTCCAAGCTTGTATTATATTTGATACTTTTAGTATACAATTGCTCGATATATTCAAAACAATTTTACCAGTTCTTCGTTACTCTTATGGAAACTACTGAGCAAATCGGAAAACGCGCTAAACAAATAACCAACTAGACACGATTCGTTACCGGAAAGTAACGTTTGCCACATCATCCGAGCACTTCTTGAAAGTGAAAATGTTTACGGACAAAAACAAACACGCCCGTCGTTTACCATACGACTACAATACGTTCTTCGCTTCGCTTAAAATACGATTATAATAATGATCAAGTTAAAATAAACACCTATTTGACAAAAAAAAATATTCTATTTAATTACCAAAAGTATTTTTAATTTGGCGAGAGTAACGCCGTTCATAAACAAAAGGCCAAAATTGTTGAGCGCGCGCGCGCACACACACACACTAATTGACGGACACGATATTATGCCAAACTACAAACATTTAAATCGTTCTATTGGTTACACTGGTATATTATAACGGATATTTCTTATCGGTCTCAATAACGTTGTTTATCAAACCTCATAACAAAAAAATTCAAATATTTGTGGTTCCACTTACCTAATATAATATAGCAATACTTATTAGTTTTCCGTGTATATCGTTGTGTTCATTTGTTAGTGTTTTGTTGTAAAAGTTGTTTCCACCCCATTCGGTTTAAATATTTTCGTATTTAAAAATGACTTGGCAGCCTAATATGACTATGACTGCCAAACACAACATAAAATCGTCGTTGTTTGTGGAATACGGTAATCTAATAAAGGAACTGGAACAGTATTTGCCGCAATTTAAAGTGTCCATCAAAGACTTACAAGAGCCGACACAATCATTCGTGACGAACTTTTATACAGATATACTGAGCGAGTTTTTCTGTGACGTGAATAATCTGACAGAGGTATTAATAACATTATCCTTATGTCGTTTAATCGGACAAGTTTTAATATATTTTTATCGCCGTTTGTTTTTAGATTCAAGTGTCTCAAAATCTCACGTATAATGAAATGTATAGCGAAATAGTTCCAATATTAAACATGTGTACGGCTTTGAGGTACATGTATTCAAAATTGGGAATTGACGATTTTGGCTTGAATGACATATGTGATCCAAGTAAGCGCACTTTTGTTTGTGTATCCATTTTTATTCGCATTCGTATATGTCATGTAGACACCTACTGCAAATAATATCTAATTATTTTTTGACCATTATTTGAAACTTTTAAGTTTATTATTGCACTAACATTCACAATTGTCGCTACTTTGTGCCAAAAGACATTTTATTATACTAAGAATATTTGTTTAACATGAGTATATATATTTTAGTTTTTCTCTGTATTTAGGTGCAATTTAAAAAAAACTATTTTAATCTAATATAATAACTATAACAAATTTAATGTAATGTAGGTACTGAATTAGTTATTGCCTATTTGAAATATATTTGTCTTCTAGATTTTGGTTATTGAAATAGTTTTGTTGATATATTATTGTTTTATGATTTATAATGTTTATTCATAGTAACAATATTTTTGAGAATTTTGAATTATATTAAAGAACCACTGAACAAAATTATCTATTATTCATTTATCCCTATACATTTTGTCTTCAATCAATCGCGTATTGTACGAATTATCTTGACCATTGTAAAAATTTGTAATATATTCTATACTTGCCATGTTTTTATTATCAAATTTTGATAATAATTAGGATCCAAGTATATATTGTGCTTGAAAAATTATATTAATATTTGATCATACATACTTATTTTGAGTAATATTTTATAAAATTTGTTTTTAAGATTTTTATATGAAATTACAAGAATACCAAACATATATATGTCTGATCAATACATATTTTATATATATAATTTTCATATTTTTATGATTTTATATCGATATATACTCAAAGTAATAACCATTCTACATAGTAAAGAGTTATGACCAATCTAATACCCCCACGTTTGTTGCAGTCAATAATATATTTTACTTTTTGTGTTGTGACTAGATCTTACCCAAAACCCTGTAGGCAAAAGAATATTTTCTTATCCACCATTTTTTAATAATTTTTTTAATCATATAAAATACATTTAAAGGTCCGAAAAGAACATATCGTTTACTTCAAACAATGATTAACTTTATTAAGTATAGCGATGAAAAAATTAATGAAGTTGATACTAAAATGAAAGCTGTCAAAAATATGAAAGAAAGAATTGATAACTTGAAAAAGCAAAAAGATATTATTGTAACCACTATCAATCAAAAGTCGTTAGACCGTAAGCAACGAGGATCTGAAATAAAAACAGTATGAATTTACATTTAACTTTTTATTCGCTTTTTCCGTTGTATTTATTATTATTTTTTCAATAGTTAGCTGACGACATAAAAACAGGGAAATCTGAATTAATGAATATTCAAAAATACAGAGATGAAATATTAAAAGAATTGGATAAAGTGAAACAAGAACAGGATGAAATTGAAAAAAACTGTTTAAAATTATGTGAACTAAAAGATAATGTAATTAGTATTTATTTCTTTTTTAGGAATATAGTTGCATATAACCTAACAATGAAAATTAATCAATTTATGGAAATTTAAATATTTATGAATTCAATGTAAAATTACCTACATTATTATTATTTTAGATTTTAAGAGATATCAATGCTCTTAGAGCACAAATTGTTGAAGCGCCAGATTTATTAAAAGCTGATCAACAAAGATTTAGAAGAATGAAAAATGAAATAACAGAAAAAAAATCTACAATGATGGCACAAGTCAGTGCCAAAAAACATACAGTTATTATTTTAGAACAACAACTAGTAGCGCAAGAAAAACGATTGCGATTGTTAGTTGATATAATTGAGAAAAATGAACGACTGTGGTAAGTAGCAATGTGTGTCAGTATTTAAAATTAATTTACCCAAATACATGCGTAATAATAAATATCAATTTTTATCATTTTAGTAAAGTAATCCATGAAATAGAAACTATGTTACAAGAACAAGGTGAATTGGTTGAGTCTTCTGAAACCTTACAAGAAAAAATTGAATTTATTAAACGTGAGCGAGCCGAAATTAACAATAAGATTAATTTTTTGCTTAGTGAAAAAGAGCGAGAACGCCATTTATTTATATCTAAATATGATATATTACATAAGTAAGCACCATTAAAGAGTGTTATAGTAATTATCTTTATAACTAACCTTTATTATATATTTCGAAACAAGAATATTAATATATGTTCTAGTAGGGGTACCATAAGAAGAGATTGTTGTTTTTTCTAATTTAATAATAAATGTAAATAAGATGTATTCTAAACATCATAATTAAGAACTGTATATCTTAATTATTCTGTATTATATATTAAACAATTTAAAATAACTAAAATGATATCCTCTTAAAAAAAAATATTTATTTAAATAGACATCTTATTATTTTATGGATAAGATGGATTTTATTATTTTAAATTAACATTTCAAATATTGTTTTTATAATTGTTTAAATAATTTAAAATCGTATGTAGCTATATATTTTAATCTTAATATTGTATTACACTAAATGGTACTATAGTGTAAAAACAAGTATTATTGTTCCAATAATATAATTTAAAATGTTTACTATATTATCTATACAACATTCGTGTTAAGTATTAAATTTAGTTTTTTAGATTTTTAGGATACCTATACTTTATTTAAAATAAGAAGGAATCACGATTATGACTAGTTTTTGTTCCTTATGGTCAGACATCTCTATTTAACAATACACTATAGATGTTTATGTAAACCTGCTTTCCAACCAATTTTCAATGTGCACGCAATCATTAAATTCCAATATTTATACCCTAGAGTGTTGTACAATTTAATAATGTATATTGTAGTTATAAAATGTATGTTATATAAACCTTTTTTTACATTGATAAATAATTGATGATCTACTCTTCTGAAATTAGGTTAGGTTATATTAATATTTCATATTTAATAGTTGCCACCGTGCATCAAAGTGATTATTTTTTAGTTTAAATAGAATATATTTAAAAATATTAAGTTAATTATTGATTATATTCTAATTTAACATATTTTAATACTTCTAATAATATAATACTATAAAAATTAATAGACTTTAGTTAAAAGAGAAAATAAGATAATTCATAGGTCTAAAAATAGAAAATCTTAAAAAAGAATCATATTTTTATTTGCTTCAACAACTAATTCTTTAAAAGCGTATTTTATTGTTTTATAATTTTGTTGTACCATTACTATTTTCTTTCGAAAATTATCTTAAATAACAATTCATTTATTCACACTTTACAATAAAATACAGATCTAAATATAAACAAATTAAAATTTTTCTATTAAAGATTATGTTGAAAATATATATATATTTATAACCTTTTTAAATTCATTTTATCTTGTATAGATTTCAATGTTACTATTAATAACTAAATTAAACCTACAATCAAGAAATAATATATACCTTTAACTAAAACTTAATTTTTTATAAATGTAACAACTTTAAGTTATTGTATCAAATAAAAGACAAACTCAAACATATTGCTCGATAATTTTTACCAAAATAATATATTTAAATAAGTGTGTGTTCATAAAATTTAATTATATTTTAAATAATACCTTTATAGTTTAATTTTAATGTTAAAAAAAGAAATTGTTAAAAATAATTAAATAAAATATTATAAAATTATAATTATTATGAATACACACACACACACACACATATTTTTTTTTAATCTTTATTTCATATGTCTGTTTTAGAGAAATAGATGACAAGATAACACAACGATCTTACCAATGTGAAACTATAAAATCATTAGAAAATGAAATTAATAGATGCACTTTGCGTGAAAACGAAATCAAAGGTGATATTACTATTAGTATGAGAGATTTTGATGTAGCAAAGAATGCTTTAAATCAAAAGGTATGCTAAATTGTTTGTGATTTAATATGTAATAATTAAATTTTCATTATTTCTCATTAATTATTTTCAGCAAAAAGATTTTAATGCCGAAATTATTAAAAGATTACAGTAATAGCAAATATGCAGCTAATTTAAAAAAAAACTTATCGATAATTATTCCATTATATTATATTTAAATTAGTTTTTGTGGAAACATTTATATGTTAAGTAATTGTATCATTTATATTTATTAATTTAATTCGTTGTTTATATAATTATTTTACTCTCTGTATTTTTCAGTTTTTCTTCGATGTTACAATATTTTAAAATAAAGTTAGTTATAACAATACATCTTATTTTGATTAATCGAAAGTAAACCGTTGCAGTTTTTATATTGATAACTGATAAATGTGTCATAAAACCCTAGCTCCTAAAAATTTAATATAAATAGCACAATATGTTATGTATTTAATGAATGAATATGTAATTAGTTTTTATCAGGTTTTTTAACGGTTGTGGAATTGTCATTTGTTTTACACTGTAGTGTTAATGTAAATACATGAGATACTTTAACGTATAAAAATAATTATAATACATTCGATTTTATTACTTGTGTGCACTCCTAGATACCTTGGTATTTATCTATGAATTTTGTTGATTTTTTTTACTTCTAAGCGACATTTAAAGGTTTTATGGACATATATATTAAATTAGATAATTATGAATGTAAAGAACACGTTTCCAGGTATAAAAATTAGTTTAAATATATAAAATGGGACTAACCGAAAATTCTTTTTCCACACACACTGAAAACTGGAAGGAGGCTACATTTATATGTAATTCTTCTTAGGACTGGTAACTGCTCTGAAATGTAAATGTGGGAGAAAAGATGGGGACTTGCTTATAGTGACTTAATGACATGTTTGTTGCAGTTTCCTTAAAATGTATCGAGTTGCAGATTTGAGTATAGTAGCTAGTTTACTAGTTCTTTTATGTATTCTTTTTTGCTATGTTTTTGTGTAGGGTATGCATATTCTCTAAAACTCGTTATATGTACCACATGTTTTGATTATGTATCACATTAATACATCCTCTTCTCAAAAAAAAACTTATTTTTCACAAATTATTTTCGTTTTAAATTGAAAAAATCAAAAAGATTAACGATTTTGATTAATAATAATATACGATTCCTTAAATTATATCGAAATATTTAATATTATATTATTTTATATTATTTTCAGCGCTGTATAATATTTTATAAAATAAAAAGCTTTAAAGCTGATAAGAATGTTAAAGAATTAAAGATTTCAAATTCAAGGGATAAATGTTATTATTTTCTGTAACTTTAGATTTAACGAAATACTGTTTTAGATTTAGTGACTTATTTGAACTTAACGAGCGATTATTCTAAATTAGGAAATTATATAAAAAAATGAAATTCTGTTTAATATATGTTGAATAATTAAATTTTTCGAACTTATTTTATATATTTTCCATATCATTCTATTATTACGATGAAAACCTTGTATGTTTTATTTAAGTATTACGACAAAATAATAAAATAGTTTACAAGAACTAATAGAAAAATAATTTACGTTTAGCGTATTTTTGTAAAAATTTGAAATTGATAATTTAACACGTTTTTTTTAACTCATTACAGGTTTTTCTCAATTTTTTAAGTAACTATTCACTAAACAGAGTTAATTATTTGCTTAAAATGGTTTAATTTAAATTAGTTTAAAACAAAAATTTACTCTATCACCCATTATAATCAAACTATCTAAATTCCTTTAAAATAGAGTAAAGCTATTAAATTTTGAAACAAATTATTATATTATTAAATAGTTTTATATAGTAAACACGTTTTTCTTTTTAAAGACGCAATAAGAATATAGTTGATGGTTTGTTTTAAAATACTATACAGAATAATCTTATAGCTTCAAAAATTCCCCTACGCTGTCCACAGGTATGCACAGACATACCCTAAATACTTTGTGTGCACGCTAATGGATATCAGTAAAACTAATAACAGTAACGTTACATAAATATTTCGCGTTTTTCTTTGTTAGTAATGGAATCATACACAAGATTTTAACCGAACGGTTGCTCAGGGACATTAAGTTGCGGACAGAACGGGCTTTTAGAAATCGTAAAATGTTTATAGCCCTTGATGTTTTTGACACGAATTAATGGAAATGAGTCGAAAATATAATATTATAGTCTGACGATAGACGCACGACACGTCTTATCGAAAATCGCAAACTGCGTTAAAAAAATCGTCTATGTCTAATCGACAATTTGAGTTCGAATTTGACGATTGTTTAATGGCGTTTTATTACGTTATTCTTATAAATACGTTTTAGACCAATATTGACTGGCGATTTTGTATTTTATTGCGAGTGAAAATAGTGGCAAAAGCCATTCCGCTCACCTCGTGTATATAAATACTTGCGTATTTAAAGGATCAGGCGTTTTAGACACGTCCGTGTTTATGACGAAACTATCGAATACCGTTGCGAAGTTGTCACAAACACTTTTCCGAGTGCAAAACGTTGCACCACGTTTACGGTCCGATTAGTGAGTGTTTTATGTCCAAGTTTCGAAATGTAGCGTTGACGGTGACAGGTGTTTAGAAGAAAATAAATAAATAAACAGCCGGTGTATGTACGCGTTCACCATTTGAACGTCTCCGGGACATTGTTCTCTATAGTCGCACTAAAGTGTAAGGAAGTACGCGACGTTTATTGTTACCGTTTACATTAACGAACTGCGGTTCGCGTTCGTTGTCAGGTCAGACTCCGTCCTGGTCTTTCGTATCTATAAATAATTCGAAATACAACGAATAAACAATAGAAGATTATCGTATATTGGAAACGCGTAGTGGTGTACTTAGACTTGAATTTTTTTTTTTTTGGGGAGGGGGCTGTTAATTTTTAAATAAATAAATCGGACGATCCTAACGGAACAAGACACATTATAAACTTTAATAGATTATTCGTTTTTAACGAGCACGTTATATTATTACGTTTAATTTTTCCTAAAAGTTTTCGGAGGGAGGGGGGGGGGTTATCCCCGTTAGTACGCCACTAATAGTAATATTAATATAATCATCGTATACCTTCTGATTATTTTATAAATATTCGTCGAAACGTCGCTATTATGAACTGAATTCGATAAGAATTATTCGTAAATAAATCGTACGAACAAAAAAAAAAAACGTATAGAAACGAGTTCATCCTGTACTGGGTCGCAAATTCGAACAGAATAGTACGGCTTTGTATCGTCACCGCGGTGGTTACACGGCTGTAGCGGAATTGCCTGTTTGGAGCGCCGTACGTTTGTCGACCGGGCTACGGACAATTCATTTTTCCACTGGCCTCCATTCGTACGTTATAGAAAATAACGTCACCACGAAACCAATCGCGACAATGCAGAGTAACGAGAGAACACAATACGCGCGTATCATTCCGTTCGAACCAAATCACGTGTCGGGAGATAGATAATTCGTCCGCGTAAATGTTCGTTTACCGCTACTATTATCCAAACCTCGACCGAAACACGTCAGTTGTTTGCGTCGTTCGATTTCGTGGCGATTCGTATCCGCCTTGTACTCGAACGTTTGTGTGCTGTTTCCGTTAATGGCGTTTCGTAATTGTTCATTTTCGACATTTGCATCGTACGGTTTTGTCGCTGTTTTTTATATTACGCTTAATAATTAACAATTATTGTAAGTACGCCGGGCCGGTATCGTTGCACGCTTGGAAACACCGATAATCCGTTAGCCGCCGCACGTGTAACAACGTCCGCCGGCCACGTGGGTTTGACGTTTGTCCCGCCAGAAGTTTGCGGGAAGTTTCGTATCTGATCGAGTATCGAAAAAACTACTTGTGACCGAGCTGTCGGGATACGGCACACACGCCGCTTCGGATGTGCGGTGTCGAACACGGCGACGTGTCGCGGAACGTTTCGAAATTATCGTTCTTCTAATTCAAACGGTCGTCGTAATAATTCGTTCAGCGACGTTACATCATTATGGATACTTTAATCGCGCAATTTCTAATTAGTTATTACGACGTATTCATTCTTCCCACATTCGGCGGCACCCAGTTCGTTTAACGACCAACAATCGATTTCGTTATGTTAACCACCGACAGTATACAATCGAATATCGGCAAATAGATACGTAGGTACAGTTTAGTACGCCTATAATTATCAATATGTACGCCTCAAAATGTTGTCGGTACATATAAAATTTGAATCAGGCACGTAGCTTAAAGATGATCCGGGACTGCCCCGTTCAACCAAAAGTGGTCACCGAGCTGGATACCCCCCTCCCGTATTATTAATAAAATACACGCGTGTTCAAGTATCGAAACGAGATCTCAATTTATTTTTAAAACCTGTTACGATATCGTATTATTATGATAAAAACACACCGTCATACCATGCCCCTGAAATCAAAATTCTCAAATTTAAAAAACAAATTGTACGATATAATTAACTACTTACGATACATATTTAGTGTATTGGTGTTTAATATGTTTTAAAGAAGGTAGCGATATTTAATTATTGATCACCAAATTATGGCCTTAACTAGGCCACCCTGTTGTGTAATCTTGGCTATGTGCATGCTGAAAACACAATTTGGTTTAAAGTTATTTTGGTAATGAAAATTATACTTACATTTATTCTACCGTGTAAATACAGAACTGTGTATATAGTCTGGGGACTACCTTGTTCAATTTATACGATATTCGTTTTTATTAACAAACTATCGCTTTACATAAAGTTCGTAAACATAACAAAATGGAATACAGAATACTCTAATACATAAATGATACCCGCAAATGTAATGTAATTTTTTTACGACTATATATATATATACAATTAAAAACTGAAACTAAAAAAAGGAAACAAATAAAACGCGTATACAACGAATACAATATATAACGTATTATAATATAATCTAAAGATTATCTATATACGAACATCTTAAAAGCGGAAAATAATTAAAAACTACAAAAAATACTCGCTGTACTAATTTCCGTAATTTATAAAAAGGGTAAACGTGTATCCTTACTCAGTATTCCATACGCATAGCCAACGTAAATTTCGATTATAAATCGATAGAATGTTAACCCTCCCTTCCTTTAATACTACCCTCTACTCTAACCAAAAATGATCGGATCGTTTACAAATTTCGTATTCCAAATCACATTCGTTCATATACAACATAGGAGCTACTACCCAACCAGACACCCGTGGAAATTAAATAACGAATTTTTCGATTTAATCGATTATCGATATGTTTCGTGGCTAAAATAATTTTGTTTTTTTGACTTACACCAATTACACGAGTATTGAACACTGATATTTTTAATTAATAATTATATTGGATATCCTAAAATATTCTCGGAAACTATTTAATAAAAATTCCACGTTTTCGTGCTATTGATTAAAATTTGAAAATGTATGAATATTGTGATAATTTGATACATTTGTAATGTAGTTATAATATTATTCGTAATTATAACGCATGCGCGTTAAGTTCACAAATGGCCGAAAAAATGTCGACGCTGAACAGTGCAGTAGACGTTCAATTTGAGTTTTAACGTCGACGCTCAAACACAGTGTTGTTGACAGTACGTAAACATTTTGATTCTTTGTCATTATCTCGAAGATAGACATATTATTGTGTACGTCTCAGAATTACACTCGCAAATTAGACAGAAACGACGTAGATACTTGACGAAATGGATGATTCTTCGGTAAGGCAATGTCACCCACCACAGCGCTGAAATGACGTTATAAAAAATGTTATAAAAAATGAGCTAGGAAATCTTTGCACACCATCCCTACAATCCAGACTTGGCACTTTCTAATTATCGTTTATTTGTGCCACTTAAAAATTGTTTACGCGGAAATGTTTTTGAAAATAACGAAGAAACGAAAGAACAGATAAAAAGACGATTCAGAGACCAGCTCTAAGAATTGTTTACTAAAACCATACGAAGCCTCGTCAACCGGTGGGATAAATGTATTCGTGTAGAAGAGGATTACGTAATATAAATTGATATAAACGTAATATTAATATATTCGCCAATAAAGATTTTATAGCGATTTGTCTGTTTAATTACTGAACGATCCTCGTAGTATCTTGTAAATGTCATTTAGATAAACGAATTTGTCTATTTTTAACACACGTTGTAACCTTACTTTCTGGACATTTCTCGTACACAATTTATGATTTATTTAGTTCAATTTATGTCGTTCAGTCTCTGGAGCATTTTTTTCCTCGCGCAATAATCCTCCTCAGACCCAGCTCGCACCCTTGGTTAATCACGTCCATTTGGATTATATTGGCGTACGGCCGGGTCGAAAACAACCCCATAAATTTCTCCACGTTGCGGGACCTCGGGATCACCGGCCCCAGAAACTGCAACCACGAAACGTTTTCGTACACCGTCGATCTGTAATCGGCGAACGACATCCTGTTGTCCCGGTCTTTGTTGATCTCCTCCATTACGAGATCCATAAACTGTATTTTGTATTCCTCTATATTTTCCAGCTTGTCGTACATAATGTTTCGCTTGGCCATTTTTAGCACGTCTTGCCTGAATATGAACGGCGACGACATGACGATCTCCTTGTACACGGAGAAACAGAACTGAATTGTCTCCGCCAGCGACCCCTTCAACAGCAGCGACAACAACTCCACGAATTCCGTTTCTGTCAGGTAAGACTTGTTGGTCTTGCAGTACAACATATGCATTTTTGCGACGGAATCCGCCGGCGAACAATTACTTATCGGTACGTAAGGCATCGTCGTAGATATTCGTGATCCGCAAAAATGTCGCCGGACAACAACTCGTACGTAATAAAATTCTGATCGAAAACGCCGCCCGAACGGTTTACGTATTTCGTTTGTTTAATATGTGTTCTATTGATCAAGATATGTTTAATAATTTTCTATAATAACGTTCGTTTTTCGATTTACGTAATTTACGCTCAACGAATATTCAGGCGTGTACTAACAACCGAACCGTGCGATCGATTCGCTGTCGATCACATGCGACAATCCGGTTGGATAAAAAATTAGACAAAAGAGAAAAAGGAAGATAAATAATTCGTAGAATATACGAAGGCTTAATATGTATTTGTATCTGTATAACAAATCGAATTCTCTGGCATACCCCCAATTTAAGTCATCGCGTTAAAATTATGTTTAGGCACAACACTGTTTGGATAATAAATAGATTGATGTTCAAATCGTCCTATTAGCAATTATAACGATTCAACTATTGCAACTAAATTTCAAAGCGCTAATAACGTGAATATATAGTAGTCGTCGGTTGTTAACGGATTAGAAACGGCGTACTTTCGTATACCTTTGAGACGTTAAAACCAAAATGTAAAAAGATTAAAGCTCAAATTAACGTGATATCGGGACATGTATCATTTACAATATAATATTAATACCTCGGGTGGCGTTAGGTAGTTTACCAACTGCAGCTACTGACCAGTGGCTGGCAATGGCGCCAGCAAAACAGCGGCCGGCAATCCGGTCACATTATTGTAGACTGCTGTTCGTCAGTTGGCTATTCGGATATTCAACGAGCGTGTCGTCTGTGGGTTCGCGTTAAAAGCGACCAATTAAGTGGTTGTTAAGGTTAGGTTAGGTGCGAGGGAGCTTTCTTTAAAAACGATTAACCAGCTTAACCACAATGAGGAGACGATGGCGGGTTAGGCCGTGGACACAACGAAGAGAAGAATTAGCGGGCCTCTTCAAGACTTCTTCAGGAACTAAAACAGGAGGATCCAGGAACGACATATAGAAATGTTTTAAGAATTGTTGGATTTAGTTGAACGTCTAATTACGAAACAAGATACCATATTTAGACAGGCGATTCCGCGTGAAATGGAAATTACACTAAGATATCTCGCGACCGAAGATAGTAGTTATAGGTGGTCACGCGATTTATTAATCGCCGTTGTCTGCGACCAAAAGTGGAACTCGTCCGACGTCGCTAGTGACGAGTTTCGGGACCGAACTATGTTGGTCGCGGTTACTAAATTCGTGGCCGGTAGCCAGTTTAATTTTTTTTTTATAATAATATATCGGCAATACACCCACTGACGGCCGGAAAGCTTAAGGGCAATACTTCGGACAATGGGTCGCTATCGTTTATTGTTTACAAAACACGACAATACAACAAATAAACAATTATCTTTAACGCGAATATGACGGGACTATTCTCTCTCGCCATACAACTATGTCCCTTACATCAAATCAAAGTTGACAAAAATTTAACATATTAAATAAACTGGGTGAGGGGTGTCAGGAAAATCGACTGACACGCCACGCCATTTACATCCGCTGGTTTAAGAAAATACAATAAAATTACGATAAGAATGGACGGGAGATGGCGGGACAGTCCCCCGCTACGTGCCGTCCATTTACATTTTTCTTTAGACAAGATAAAAAGCGTACGACGTAAACTTCTTCATCCTACCGGGAGCGGTCTCGATCAGCCAACAACCAGCCACCTAATGTGACCAGCGTATACAGTCGACAGACTTTACGCGGCAAACAGCGTCGGGCAAATTACAGAATTAGGGTCGAAAACGATTTTCCTTTCGGTAAATACGTTCGACGAAACGTCCCGTTTTGTTTATCGACGCGACATTAAAATAAACGTATATTACGACGGACCGAACATACTGGCCAATCTGTATGAACGAACGAATATCGGTCGAAGTTGTTTTCCGATTATCCTTTGACTCGGGGCGTAATACGGGAATTATTATTATTATATGGCGAAAAGGGGTTACGTATTAACGGCGTATCCACTGACGGCCGCTGGGCTTAAACCCTTCGAGGGCTCCGCGATTAAACATACGTTGACGTTGCGGGCCGTATACGTATTATATACGTATATATGCGGCGTATTCGAAAAACGAGGGCCGCTCGCTTATATTTAAATATTGGCGGGTCCGAACATCGTTGTACGTACGCAGCGCCGTTAATCGACCGTTTCCGAGGCCGCCGAAGCTACTGTTTCGATTCGATAGTCATTCGCCTGTCGACGGAAAATTTTATCCGCGAAAATCGTCGCCGTCCCCCGTCGGTTGGCCGAGTGTTGCGTGGCCGTGCGTACGATTTTTGTGCGCGAAAGTAGATGTGTCGTCGTTAACTGTTCGAATTCGTCGAGAGCCGTGCCTAGTTGAATAAAAGGCGCGGCAACGAGCGAATGAGGAGAGGTTGGACAGTGGCGTCTCGTGACTTCGAGAATAGTCGCACGAACGTACACGGGAAACCGCCGTTGTCAACTGGTTAGGTTCGGTTGCCGGGCGGAGAATTCTATGTGGAGGGATTGTAGAAACTAGTGCGGCGTTACGGTAAACGTTTAGAAGTGAACGGTACTGTAGGGAACTAAAACCGCCGGTAAAAACGTTTTATAACGAATATATACGTATATTTTTCTTTTATAACCAAACGACCCTTACTTTTCCAACACGCTTCGTATCTGTGTGTGTATTATATTGTAACGCGCGCAGAGACGAAACGGTATACGATAGTTATCATCGAATGTGTCACGTGCGCTCGAATCGTGTGTACAGTTCATCGATGACATAGTAACACACACACACACACACACATATACACCGAATAACGGGTGGGCGGCACGTGCAACGTATGAAATGGCTAAAGGGTATCCGGGACGCGATGAATAGTAAATAATGACGAACTGGTATATGAGGACCGACGGAGTGTAATAATGTTCGTGTATACGGTCAAGACGGTGGCGGCGGTACACGGTCGAGAATAGGAATATAGTAATAAATAAATAATATTATTATAACGTATCCTGCGCGCCTCTTCTCCTCGTCTCGTGGCGGTTTTTTTTTAACGGGGAAAACGCTCGACGACCGTCGTTGATTGATGACTACGGCCAATCCGTGACCCGCAACCGTAATATCATATATCGGGTAACGCCGCTGGAGACGCTATTCGAACAACCCGCGCGTATATATATATATATAATACGTAACGACGACTTTTGTACTTATACGTACGTACTTATATAATGCGCGCGCGTGTGTGTGTGTCGTCGTCATCGTATTCGGATGTGTGTGTACCTGTTCGGAATGTGTAAAGTATGACGTGGTGTAGTGAAAAACAAATTACATCGTTGGGGTTATTAATAGGTTTGACGTGAGCCTGTGTGTGTGTGTGTGTGTGTGTGTGTGTGTGTGTGTGTGTGTGTGTGTGTGTGTGTGTGTGTGTGTGTGTGTGTGTGTGTGGGTGTGTGTGTGGGTG
>JAIPRN010003667.1:0-19846 GCA_025469175.1 Geopemphigus sp. TES_GeoC_2020 | reverse complement strand
TATATATATATATATATACTGCAACCTAACTACAAATAACGAATAGAATAAAACAGACTAGTAGAATCAACATCTAAACAAGTGTAAGTATGACTGTACAAATTAATTTTTCCTTAAAAAACTATAATTTTTGATAGCCTATTAGTTTGTTTATTAGAATTAAGTAATTTGTTTCTATATTAATAGTAATGTAATTGTATTTTTCTAATACAACAAATTCGAAATTTTCGTTTGTTCCTTATTTGCTGATCCAAAAATCGTTTCGGAACGTTGAAAATTTGGAACTGAATTAACGAGGATACATTGTTAAATGTGTTCCGCGACATGTTTTTTCAGTTTCATACTGCACATTTCACCGTTCAAATTGCGCAAGGCTTGTCTTTCAATTTCGTACCGCGTTAACGAATAAATTATTTATTAGTCGTTAGTTTTTATCTGGCATTCGATATATCTTGAATACGGTGTATGAGGTACGTACCTAGTTAGTTGAACCAAAAATGACAAAAAACCTAGTGACGCACGCGACAGTTTACGTCACGATCGAAAAACAATGTCGGCGACTCGATACTAATGGATTTACGGAACACGCTGTTTTTCTGACTACGCGACACGTAAGTGGCTCGACTGCATTTCGAATTAAGAATCGCGTACGTATTTAAAAAGTTCGTTAAACCATTCCGAATCGAGATTGGTTCGTGATACGCGCGTCGCGTAAAAAACAACGGAAGATCACCGTGCGACGGGTCACCCGTACGTACACGCGAAACCTCGATTTTGGTTTATTGAACTTAGACAGAAGCGTTGCGCAACCCGACCGCATATTTTAAACGCGTATTAACCCAAGCGCTCATTGACAAAACTATATTGTCACAATATGTAAACAAAATAATCGACGGGCACGTAGCCAGGATTACACAATTAGGGTGGCCAAAATTGATATTTAGTGATCGATATTTGTATGTGAGACTCCCTTCCTATTTTGAAAAATATTCAATTGACGACGAATTGTGTATCGTTAGCAGGTGGTTTATTATGTCGTAATAACTTCTTTTGAATTTGCGGTTTTGGGAGCACGATGTGACGACCGGTCTCGCCTTCACTATAATACAACGTTAACAAAACCGTTTTAAAAATTAATTGAGATTTAACTCGAAGACTTTGTTATATTAATTATACAGTGGGGTGGTCAGTAAAGTGTTTTTGGACGGCCGGGCCGTACCCCCTTGACTACGTGTCTGACAGATCGAACGGCGACCAATTTGTTGCGTTGACCGCAAAAACAGCAAGACGATTGAATACGGATCATACACGAGTACTTGTCAGCGGCGTAACGAAGATTTATAGTGACCGTGATAAAATAACCTGGTGGACTCTATTTTGAATAATTCCCTTTCTACGATTGATATTAATAAATATTTTTAAAATACAAGTGACCGTTCGAAATTTGTCTTAATACCGGAATATTATAAAATTTAAACGCCTTTTATACGACGAAACGTTGAACAAATTCATCGTTTGAAAATAGTTTCAAATTTTTTTTTAAATTTTCAACATTCAATGACGAGTTTTTTTATACTCGTGGGCCCATTTGGCTTTTTACTCATCGTGCTACCTTATTGCTACACCACTAGTACTTCGTCAATTATATTATGTTGTTCGAAATTCCGAACAAAGCGAACCGAATGTATTAAAAAGACATAAAGAATCAGTATTATATTATTAATATAATAATTTATGCTTACATTTTTTAACAATAGTGTGAAAGGAGCCTTTATTATTATAAAGACTATTCACACACACACATACACACATGTGTGCGCACGAAAGCCGTATGTGTATATGTGTGTGTACAAATATATATATTTATTGAACACATTTATATTTTTGACGTATTTTAAAAACGAAATACGTTTTCAGTATAAATATTTCCCTCAATAGAACTCAAACGTATTGTACGTTTTTTACGTCATTATCTTATTATGTTTCATACCATAAATAATCATCGATCTTTGACCGGTCAAAGTTGCAATAATTTAATTCGATTAAGTCGATTTAATTTATAATCAGTGATACCCCAAAATGTTTAGGTCACGCAAGTCTTTTCGCAGCAATAACGTCTTGCTGAAGTCCCGAAATATATTTTTATATTTATCTCCATCTGTCCGTGTTGTATTAAGCACATTACGCACGAAAATACGAATAATAAGGTTTATTTGTTTGTATCCATAAAGGAAACAACAATAAAAAATAACCGAAGGCAATTATTATTTAAATTTGTAAAACGACGTGATAACTAGTTTAAGGTGTTTTAAAAAATGTCGTAACATCATGCAACCGTTCAAAGTCAATAGGTTACAATGTTTGTCATAATATCCCCCGGTGACACAGAAGTCGGTTGAAAACGCACATTGTCATTGAGGCGTCTAGTCAATGTGATTATCTCACAGAATCGAATTTACAATGAAAAAGGCAGGAGGAAATAACATTTCCGTTTATTGAGGATGAAAGTGGCTCTTAAAACTGAATATTTATGTGAAAAACATCTAAAATACAGTACCGCGCAAACGTCATTAACACAGCGAATTAGGCAACGTTTGTCGTAGATCCGTCAAGTTGTAATGACAGTTTTGTTTAACGTTATATGGGAAATTATGACGTCTATAACACTTCCTGCGATAGATCCTAAATTCGACTGCGCACTACGTTATATTGCTTTCATAGATTTTGGTGTTTTGTAGAGTTTCAGCAAAGATGTAATGTTTACCAGCAAGAGCCAAACTGTGACATACCCACCGAGTACAATACCTTCGGTACTATCCATTTCGTTATGTATCTTTACGTATGGTACAAATTTCGTTTGCGTTGCTCGAAGTTCACGATTTTCATTTGAAAGAAAGTCTGCGGTTGTATTTGTGAAGTCGGAATGAATTTCGAAATGCCGTCTAAGCTGTTTGACTAGGAACGTAAGAACTATTAGGTGCGTCTTGGTCACATTTCACATATTGTGGACATCCGTCAGTAAACTCATTTCCGGATATATTAATCGCGACAATTTAGTTTCGTACTTTCTTCAGTACCTCTTCAACCTCTAGGCATCCTCGTAACACCCCGAACAGCATATTTCGAACTTGAACCTGAGGAATTTACGCTGTCTTCTTTGAAAGTAAGGTTGCAATTATATAATAAAAATACGCGACAATAAATGCTAAAAAAAGGATATTTAAAATACAAAAACTAAATATTTAAAAGTTCTAAAACGTCAATAATATTATTCAACGTTATTCAAAAGTATTATATTAAATAATGTGGCGTTTAAAATTTTCAAAAAATAAAAGATCTTCTGTTAGATCTTAGTATGTTATTATATTTACTAAAGTTACGTCGACATCACATAACTTAATTTTTGCGTACTTAATTTTTGTAACTTCCCCGGGAATTAAATTGTAACGAAAATCTCCATACACGTTATTGCTATTTAAAATATCACGTATTATAAACAGATTTCAGTTCTAGATTTTTTATGTCAAAACTGGTATTTATTTTCAATTGTAATACTATCGATAATATAATTGTAGAATAACCTTAACAATTGGGAAAAAGTATAAGCAAAATCACTAAACCTGCTCTATTGTAAATTAATTACTTGAGTATTTTTTGGATATTCTATTTTATTTTCTTAGCAACCGCCACTGCAAAAACATACCTTAATACACGCATTCTACTTGTTTATGGTAGAAATACGCAATAATATATATTTCGTTCAAAATATGCAAAATAAAATTACCACCATTTGTTTCAACATGACGTGATTTGTGGACATTACTAAACCAAAGCGGTGTTGTGACTTAATCGGTTGAGCCGACTTAGTCTGATATTGCCACCGCCGAATGGTTATAGCCGTTAGACAGTAGTTAAATTTGTATTGTGGGTTTATCCAAAAAGAAATTAACTCCGTTTAAATGATTATTATTTTTTATTCAATTTATAATAATTATTGAGTCGGTATTTAGATACTTAGAAATAAATAAATACTAATTAAAGTGTATGTACTCGGGTACGGACAACTCGTCGGTTGTCGTGGTAGAACTCGACTGTCGTCGCATATCCAGACCCAACCGTGCGACGACAATCAGTCATACTCAAGTTACAAATGCTAACTAAGCAAGGGGTTCATAACAGCGGTGATCAAAATAAGTAAAAAATATATACCGATGCATACAAATTTCTTCGCCTTATCCATCGCGTAAACTATTAAGAAGCATTTGTCGTTCGTGAATAACGCAAAGTAAAATGATAAAATAACCAAATAAATAAAGCAATGTATATTAAATTAAATAGTAGAAATTAATTAATTCTAAACAAAATAACATATAATATACGACTGGCATTCAGGAAAAAACGCACGTGTGTCTTTTAGAAATAAATTATCGTGTTTTCTTATCGGAGTTTTCGTTATTGTTGGTATATTTCTAAAGAATAACTTATGTAGTACCGTGTCCTTTGATCTTTACTGGTGAATAATCGCTTGTATACAATAAAGGTTCTTATTCGGTTTTATGTTTCTTGTTATAATAACAAACAAACAAAAATCAAAAAAAGTTCGAGAAATATGCGTGTTTATATTTTTAAATTCAAGGAAATTATTATTAATATATTACAGTAAAAAAAACCGGTCCATGGGACAAAATAAAACATACAAAAATATACTATCACGTTAAAAGACAATACTTTTTGTTAGGAAGAAGGGGGACTTGGCCTCTCCTTTTTCCGCCTATGGTATGAACAATCGTTACGCGAGCACTTTAAAATGTTCTAACCAATGATATAGATGCGTTGAGTTAAATGTTCGACAAAAACGGCGGCGAACTCTCGGCGGAATAAATATTTACGTAATTATGTAATTATATGAGCACGCATCGTCGACTAAACAAATTGTAACAGATTTATGAAGACTTGAAGTTATCGTATACATTATACAATATAATTACACGTTTAATTAACCGCCAATTAAATAACGTTTGATGATTTTTTTAAATCACCGATATAATTATACGGCCATTGTAAACTAATAGAAACTTATAAAGCTCTGTAATCTATTGTTCTTTACGATACTTACGATAATTTGTAGATTTTATTTATGTCCTATACCGATTATATAATTTGAAATACGATTCTCGATTGTTTTATAAAAAAAATATCAAGAACTTATTACGTTGAAAATTTAAATTTCATTACTACGTCTTAATCGTATAATTTTATTTTGTACACAAAAAATATAATTTAACGTTAATGTGAATAGCGTGTTATTTAAAATATCCATTACACGCTTATGTATTAATATTAAATTATCGAGTGTTCGTTACAATTCACCATACGCAATCATTTCTTAGATAAACTTAAATAACTTAACGTTATTTTAAAACACGATTTTTCAAATAAAAACCTTATTTAACCTAACGTAACAGTATCTGAAAATACACTATAATCACACAAGAATTGGTAACGTTATATATAACAATTCACTGCCAAATCAAATGCCATTAAAAAAATTATTATTTTTATTAATAACATTACAATAATTATTGTTGTATACGCAATAATGACGTCAAATAAAGATTATGAATATTTTTGCTACTTATTTAAACATAAATATTTAACATATTGTTATCTAACTTCGAGTTCCAATCATTTTTTAAACAGCGTAAATCGTTGGTATGCCAATAAATATTATAAAAATTAAAGTAAATATCACTTCCTCGGGAACTTCAATCATAAAATTGACAGAAGGTAACAGAGTACTTTGTTTTTATTTATATCTAATATACAATATTATAATAATATTGTTAAGTCTTTCGTATTTACACGTTTTGAATCACTTTTACAATATATATTTTATTTTCTATGATGGAAAAAATATACATAAATTAGAATATATAACAAAATACCAAAAACAAAAAAATTAAGAAATGCTATAAATATAAAGGAATAAATACAATACATTTAAAAAAAAATCGCTTCGATAAATATGAAAAAAATAATAAATACGATAAATACAAATAAATGAATACAATATGAAAAAATCGATAGGATAGATACAATAAAATTATTATAATAACAATAATAATGACAATTTTGAAACGAAAAAAGGTGAAATGCTTAAGCCGGCAAAAAAAACATCTAGCGTTTTCTAACGAGGGTCTGCGTAACCGATGACATTCATACCGCCCGAGTAAGTTGTTAGCGATCGGATAAGTCTTTATACTCTCTGTGAACCACTACAACAGACCGTGGTCGTTTGTTAGACTTTTTCCAAACCATCGTCAGAACCGGGAAAAAATTGTTGGACTACCGGTTGTGGCGTTGTTTGTCTCTTTAACTTCCTTCTCAGTTTGTTTTACTACTTTAGTTGCCTCATATGCTTCGACCATATAATTCCATGAAATTCAATATGATGGGTTTAGTGTCCATACCGGATGCTGCATCGATTCCCGAATCATTCTTGTCACTCTCAATCGTATTTTGGTTATCCAGTAATTGTTAGCTATCGGGTATTTCCACTCCTTCATTCGCATTTTAAACCTTTAATTTCAATTTCTTCACCTTATCCACTTTAATTTCGTCTAATTTGTTCTCATTCGTGTCAATAATTTTATCTTCGTCTGTTATTAAAATGTCGTATCCGCGTCATTTTTGAAACATCAGTATTATTTCTAGTTAACAATGTTTCTCATATAGATTGTCGTCCAAACTCTCAAAAAATCCTACCATGTATTCAATTTTCAAATAGTGTGATAATACGAATGGGTAATTATCCTCTCATTCATTATTTCCGTTATTTCACAAACTATATATCTAACTTCAAGTTTTCGGACGCGCAACAACAGCTGTTCGAAATTTAAAACTTTTTATTCAATCCTCTTTGAGATGTGTAGATTAAATTTTCATAATTAATTTCCTTTCGTTATCTATTTTTAAAATGTTTTCAATTTTTAATATATTAACGAGACAGACGGTCTGCCTCGGAATTTTACAAATTAAGTCGGTGGTGTTTAGTTTCTAAATCAGATCGGAATGATCCAAAAATAAATTTCGTTATCCGTATAGACCAGTGGTTGTGATCAACCTTTTTCACCGAGGGTCATTAAAAAAAATTTTCTTGGCGAATCAGAAATTAATTTTTCCTAAAAATGGATGGCATATTAGGTATAGGCATTTTAAACACAATATTTAATCACATTTTGCTTTGTTCATTTTAATATACAGTAAAAAAGTCTAATTATTTATTAAGTTTTGATTATTATAAAATATAAATGAAAAAAACATTAAGTGTAAACATTTTTTTTAAACGTATTAATTTTTATAATAATTACTATACAAATTAATTTAACGAGAATGTTGAACTTATTTTTGTTTACAGATGATATCAATGTTAGGTTCTAATTTTCTAGTATTCTTACGAAGAACGGCATGGAGATGTTCAATTGTTATACGAGACAGTTTTATTTTTATTGATTTTCATAGTTAAAAATATTTGCTCACAAATATATATTGAACCGAATATATATGATATCTTAGCTATAAACTGCTGAACGTTTGGAAAATTTTCTTCGCTTAAATTTAAATTGTTATGAACTTTGCACAACAAATAAAACGTACGCCAAAAGTAATAGTTGTAGTATAAACTTTATTATAAATTTAAATCAGTTACACAAATAATATACGTCGTGTCGCTTATTCAATAGAATTAAGACTAAAAATGCCCTGTAAAATACCATACACTCGATGCTCTGCAAATATCACACTCACTAGATTTTCTGGGATGAGGCACTATCGAATATAATGCCCCTTAGTGTCTAATAATTTCTATATAATAAGATATAATTATATCGTTTTATGAACGTTTACAATTATTATATAGAAATAACTGCAATCATTTCGTTATAATAACGTTTATATAGGCAATTTATAACCACATGATAGTGTTCACAACAGAATAAATTCAACAGTTTTCAGAATATAAATAATTTTGAAATTGTGTTTTTAAATAATTATTAGATTGAAATTCAATGATTTTTAATCGTAAAGACATTTCGATATTTTTCGGATTTATGTTAAAAGAATTTCAAATAAATTGATACGTTCTTCGTTTGCTCGAATGTCCTTAAAGCGACTTTCAATTTCTCGTATTAGTTTGTTTATAATGTTAATGCACCGCTGTTTTGAAAATTTATAACGACCTTCCTTTTTGTATAAATTACTACAACGTTCAATACGGAAAAACTTCAATTTTTCAATTTTTCAAAAAATTACATTTGTTTGTTTTATTACTATTAGATTTTCAAATTTGCTTTATGTTTAGTTTTGTAGTGTCTTTTTATGTTTTATTCTTTTAAAATTACTATAATTCCTTTGCATATTATACCTTAATGTTATTCTTAAAAATAGTAATTGTTTTCCCACTGTTCTCAAAAAACACGATGTTTCCGAACAATTTTTTTTCCTTTTGTAACATAAACTGCACACACAATAATAAAAAAACAATTAAATTGATATCGAAGATGGATAATAACCACGGCTGTAGTATTTACATTGATAGTCCATACTGTAAATACCATTAGCATATCGATATGTGATGTGAGCAAAACGATAAATACAATATTTTTATTATTAAACGTAACAACGATAAAGTTGCGTGGCATGTTCATATATAATAACATAATTGGTGATAAGCAATAGGAAAACAAGTCATACTAATTTATATTTTTTTTATATACATTACATTTTTAGAAAAATGTAGTTTTATTTTTCGATGTTTATTAAATACTAATGCGGACCAGGTAATGATCGCGGGCTGTAGTATCACCACTGGTGTAGACGAACTTTTTATATAATTGTAAACTCAAATGGTCGTTAAACATTGTTACTTTTCTACTGATTAAATATTCTTATGTAAGAGTTGTGTCAGTAGAAAAAATAAAATACATTAAACTTAGATTAATATACGTTTTACTGTAATACGGAACACAAAATATTAGAACCGAATACCGACTGATCATTAGGTCAGATCCTGTGGCCGGTTTATATATATTTCGCGTCTCCAAAAATCCTGGCACACAATAGGTAATATACGAACATATTATTCTAGAATATTCTTGGCGGCAGCAAGTAGCGTCTTGTCGTTACATTTGTAATAATTAATTCCGAAAATAAATATTAACCGTTAGTTTCATAATAGAAAAGAGACTAAATAATATGATAAATGTGTCAAGTTATAGGTATGAGCCGATATTATCAAACCGGGGACATGTAAATCACTTAACCATTTTCATATATGTAAATACCGATAAACGAAAACGAATCCATACAAAATGACAACAACGACCGTCACGTTTATCGCATAATAATGGTTCAATGTCTAGTTTCCCTACATGCAAAACATACAGGTGGTTGGAGGGGCAAATTTGCCGCTCGTTAAAAAAGAAAAATATTATTTTCACTATATTTTAATTATTGATTAGTAAATGCTTTGATGGCGGGCGAAGTATTGTTTATTTGGATAGTCGAAGGGTATTTTTATTTTTAACGAAACCGTTAAATTTTACCGGGAAATTTAGTGACTGTTTATATTTTCGTCCACGATCAATCGACAGTACTATTACGGCGTTAATTTTAGTTATATATTAAGGTGATACACATTGGTTTTGTTGACAGTATTTTATTTCAGTATTTTTTCGAAATATGAATAAAATTGTAGGTGTTTCGTTTCGTTAAGAAAATTATTGTCGTTAAATGTGGCGTGACGACAGCGTCAACTACCTACGCTTTTTTTATTTCTTTTATCTTATATCGAGTTGATTATCTGGTATTTATTATTCGGCGTTAATATTTTTGTAACGAGTGACGGAAGGTATGGAAAAAGTGACTCAAAATACGAACAGTTACGAGTAAAACAAGAAGAAAATGAAAAAAGATTGTTTCAACAAAACGGCGAAATTTCGGCAAATTTTCTTCCGTTCGTTGGCGACGAATTGCTAAATCTGACGTCGTTTTATACGGTTACGGACGGCCGATCGCCGGGGTTTCACGTTGATCCATCGTAGATTTGAATTATCCGTAATTATCTGTTTATATAAACGAATTAGTGAACAAGGGGGAATACCTAAAAGCACGCGCTCACAACTGCCGCTTCTTGTCGTATATCAATACGAATATTTCGCTAGTCGTATTGTTTTCCACCGATAGGAGGCGTAACGTTAGCACGCCGCTTAAAACCGGTAATCGTGACGGAAAAGTATTTTCGTCCGCGGACCGTGTCGCCAGTACTTAATTTCGCTATTCGAAAACGCACCACACGCGCGTTCATACCTAGACAATATATTTATCAACGTCAACTATTCGACGACACTCATCCAGCATTAGCCGTCAACCAGAGTTTTTTTTTTACAATCGAAATAATCGTTCGTCCGAAGCCTCCGACGATCATCGATAAATTATCGTATTTAGCTTCTGAATGATAACAACGTACGAATAATTTTATTTCGTTCGTATTTACGAGATTTTCGTGCAGAATTTACGACAGTGTCGTAACTGAAAGACCGCCCTTGTTGTTAAATACAATCCCGAAAATAAAAGTACCCAGAGATTAACTATTAATAACTTAACGACCCCGGTTGTAACGAACTGTAATAATTTATTATACTCCTAGAATTTCTACAAAATCAAAAGCAAAATACTGGTATCTATTACCAGATAAATCTAGAACGAATTCCAAGTACAGAATACTTTCATTTGGATGCGATATAATGATGGTCGAATAAAGCTGTATGTGAATGCGAGTTAGACAATATGATTATATAATTTCGTTCGAACACGTATTTCTATACTAATGATTGCGAGTCATCAATAATTTTTTTTTGAGCTAATGTAATATATTTTCTCGACAATTCGTTGTATATATTTTTTTTTTTGTAGGAAATAAGTAAAGGGCGTACTTATTAAATATTAACGACAAAAAATTTGATCTGTTTTTAAAAAAAAGACCAATAGTAAAAGAAGATACGACAAAATTATATCGAAAATTCTGGTAAATGTTTCGAGTTACGACTCATTGGTTTATGACGAAGTGTTTTTAAGCTTGACTTAACGTAGTTGTCTAACGACAAAATGACGCGAGATGTGTTGTCGTGTTCGAAGAGATTACATTCGAAATTTGGCGAATCAATAGGCTGGCCGATTTAATCTTTTAGTCGACTTATTAACAAATTGTTCGCACGTGCGTCGAAAGATTCCTTCAATACGAACACAAAATATTTACAATAGAAGCGATTGATAATATTGTCACGTCAGCTCGTTCGAAAACTGTCTATAGTCAAGGCAAACCCTTAGACCTCGCCCCCCTTCCCCATTTCCCCCCACACTTACGAACGGCGATATTTTTTCCGGACGACTGACTAATCGAACTTGTTACTGCGATTCCGATAATCGTGGAACGCGTTTCAAGTTTGTGCACGGTCGGGTTGCGCGGCGTCGCCGTCCCGTCGGTGTGGCTCGAAAATTTAAACGAAAAAGCGAGTGGCTTAACCGTTTCGGTATTTATAATCGTCTCGATACAAACATAGGACGCGACATAAGTCTAACGATAAGAGCGCGCGAAGAACTACACAGTCCCGTGTTCTTCGATTCTCTGGCGTTTACGAAAATATGGAAAAAAAACGAATCGAGTATTAACGGGTTCGTAAAATGACTAAAGACGGACTCCGCGAGTGTAGAAAATGTAGAGGAGACCGTCGCCGGTTCGTAAAAGTAACTTACGATCGAAGGCACTCGCGACGGATGGAAATGTTTGAGGCTAAAGGTTCTTATTTTTGTCGAACGTAAAACCGTTACGTCGTATTATTTAAATACAGCCGCTATCGTGATGGGATTGACTATTGGTAGAACGACGAAAATAACGACCGTTTAAATAACGACACGTTCGCATTGTGCGGCGCGTACGGGGTGGTAATGGTAGTGGTGGCGGCGTTGTTGATTGGGGGGGGATGATAATCGAATTCACATTTTACCCGGATCATCGAGATGCAAACGTTGACAATATGGGTGCTGTCGCGTTGTTCGTCCCGTATAGATTAAGTGCGTGACGTACCAAGGTTGCCGTCGCCGCCGATCCGCGCGCCCCGCCGCCCGGCGTAACCGCCATTCAGTTACTCGGCGGCAGTCACTACCCGACATCGCACGGTCAGTAGTGTGTCCGTAGCCACGTTCGTGTGTTGTGCGTCCGTCCGCCCATCCGTTCAATCCAACGGTGTTCGTGTGCGTTTTGTGACGACCATGTCGCAGTAGTGTTGTTTATCCCGTCGAGTTTCGTTGTGCCGCCTCTCTTGTAAAAACGATATTTTCGTACATTCGCCACCTCGCACGAGGTACCCGTTGTGTCCGTTTTTTACCGGCGACCAGCGCCCGCGTGCGCAATCGTCAACAATGAACAAGTTCGTGCGCGATTGCATGGGTCTCCGTTCCCGTAAGAAACGACGCTGTAATCGGAAGGGCAAACCGGATCCGAAGAAGAAAAATACCAAATTGCAAACGTTACCGGACGATTCAGATGACGACGGCTTCGTGGCGGCCGCTGCCGATGATCCCGAGGTCCCCGTGGCGGCCGTTGCCGATGATCCCGAGGTCCCCGTGGCGGCCGCTGCCGATGATTCCGAGGTCCCCGTGGCGGCCGCTGCCGATGATCCCGAGGTCCCCGTGGCGGCCGCTGCCGATGATCCCGAGGTCCCCTTGGCGACCACTGCCGATGATCCCGAGGTCCCATTGGCGACCACTGCCAAAGGTACCGTACTTCGTCGTCGCTACCGCCGCCGCCGCTGCACCATTGAAAAGGCGGTAAGTATTCTTTATACTCGCCTTAATTTCGGCGAATATTTTCGATTTACGAAATGGATTTAGATTCAAAAATCACCGTGTACCGTGGCACAGATTCACAAAAGTACTCTTGTGGTATTTTCACCTAGAACGGCGGATGTTTTGTTTTAATATCTAAGTTACCGATTTATAATCTCGTAATCGATCCATGGCATGTTTCAATCGTAATAATACCGCGGTTAAGAACACTGTTTCTCTCGAATGGCGATTTCGAAACGTGCTTGTGCACTACTATTCTTATCTCGGGTTTTTTTATCGTATTGTTTTTCGAACACTGAAATCACCACCCGTTAAAGTCGCATACCTCTCACCCTTGCCTTACACTATCCACCCCCTCCCCCCCGTTGACGTTTAAATAACTAAACCGTAGAATCGACGCTGTAGGTTTTAGTTTTTTTACAATTTAATTCAAGTTTACAGGGTTTCTCTCGAGTGTTCCATGTCTACTCGTTGAAATGTCAAATAATATGTATTATTATTAAATAATATTATATATAATATAGATATTTTATCTATGTATGTATAGTGGCGTATTTTCAAATTTTTTAGGGGTGTCAAATTTTTTTTAAATATTTTTAAATTAATTTTATTATTTGTATATTTAATATGATATGAGTGGGGCGATATTATAATTAATACTTAGAAGTTATAATTTAATTGTTATATTATTCAAATCTAAAAGCATATTTGTATTTATATCGTTATTGTTATGTTATAATTATTTATTAATAACAAATCGATAACAAATTAATTTAAAATTAACGTGAAAATTATTGTTTAATTTTTCAATGTTATTAAACATGGATTATTAAAGGCCTGTAATAAAGATAATACGTAAAAACCCTCATTATATTATCTTTATTACAAAATATAATATAATATACCTATAAACATAATACAAATAATCTGTATACCTGCATAGCAGTCACTACATTAGTCAATATTATTTCTTAATTTTTTTCGTACAAGAATTTTGTAAATATAAATATATTTATATTCGGCTATATATGGAAATTAATGAACTTTTTTTATCCTGTGGTGAGGGTCCAGACTCGGAAACCCGACCCCGAAAATACGCTACTGTATGTGCGCGCGCGCGCGTGTATGTTTGTATATATTTATGTATGTATGTATGTATATTTAGTTATTTGGTATATACATAAGATACAGTAGATCCTTGATAAGTAGCTCGATATAATCGATTATTAAAGTTTTAACGTCCACGTATTTTCGTCGTAATATTTTATGGGCGACTGTACATGTCGGCGGATTTGTTTGAGACTAGGGTATTGGAGTTCCTCGTGCTATCTTCTTGGAAATTCGTTTATAAGAATTCCGTATTTTAACTGTAATGTTATTCGAGGTAAATTAACCTTTATGTCTCCACTCACAATCCATATGCCCTTTTCTTTATGTACAAATACCCGTGCGTATAAAAACTTAATAATACTAAAACTTTGAGCGTATAATAAAAATCAAAAAAAGCGTTTGTTATTTGCCAATATTTGGTGTCTACTCATATATTTGTAAACATGTGTCTAGATTAAACTTGAACTTAATACGATATACTTTTATATAAACAAGCGTTAAAATAGTAGTAATTAAATAATGTTGGTTAGTTTTTTGTGAAACAGTCAGTTATGGTAATTTAAATTCAATTTTGTCGCCACGACAGACGTATTGAAGTTGTGGAGGTTTGTTCAGAGTTGATGCTATTGTAATGTTTGTAGCAAAGTATTTCATCAAGTTGTGTGTAAACCGTGTCCACCTTCGTTGAAGGCTAATAGTCAATAATCAAAATCACATTTCTCTAATATATGTAATATTATTTAATATTTTAATGAAAATCATAAGTATAATGTTGATACATGTTATTGTTAATAAGTGTCATGTATCTTATACAACAATATTTTACCATATTTATGTGTTTTACAAATTTAGGTATAAAAGGAGTACTTACTATGATTAATCATTAATTAGCCATGTATTTTAATAAATGCCTCATAATATAAATATTTTTTTCGAACAGGATGTTACATTATATAATCTACTTAAAATTTAACAAGTTACAAGTGTTATAATTATTATATAATCTTCGCGATTAATAACAATAAAATGAATAATAATTATAGTAGTAATTAATATTAAATACATAGGTAAAAAAGAATTGAATAATATAATTTTTTTTGTTTTATAGAAAGTGAAAAATTGTAGTAATAGGTTAGTTACTGCAAATTCTCATTACATCCAAACAAATAAGTTTATTTATTTTGGTAAGTTTTTGTTAGTTAATATAATTTTACATAGTTGTATAATACAATTTTTCATATTTATTTAAAGGCTTTTTAAAATGTTCAAGTGTAATTTTATCGTGAATGTTAAATTATAATTATATTAATTTATTATGATTTTGGTTTAGATTATGAGAAAATTCGTAAGACTGAATATTTCAATAAAATCTTAGGAGATTTTTTAAGCTCTTATTGTGGGGAAAATAAACAAAAATATCTAGAAACGGTAAGTTATTTCGTTTTTAATACCACTTTTTTTTGCCTCAGGGGGGAGGAATATGAATACACTTGTTTGTTAAATGTTTTTATCGAGTATTAATTTTTATTTGTATTTTTGTAATTATGAGATATATATAGTCCATACTTATCAGTTTTGAATCACCTTATCAACAGACAGTTTCATGTCATGAGAATTTTATTTGGCTGTTGTAGTGATGTGATAAACATATTTAAAAAATTTGGTATAATTTATCTTGTGTGAAAATAAAATATCTTGTAAAAAATCCAGGGTTGCTCTAGTATTTTCTATTTGAATATAAATATAACGATGTTAAATCATCATATTTTAGAGACAATTCTATTTTGAAATGTTTAAATATTAAATACTTAAAAAAGTTGATTGTATAATATAATATATATTTTTCAAGTTTAGGCATAATGTTTATAAAAGTAATGAAATTTAAAGTTATTTTGTTATACATTTAATTTGTTTAACTAAGTTCTAATAAAAACTAATTACTTACATTTTCATTTTTTTCATTTGAATAATAATTATTATTTATTAATTCTTTAATGTTTTCTTTATATGTATGTATAATTTTTTACAATTAATTGAAATCAATTAGTACTTTATTAAATATTGATTTTTATTAATATAATAAACTATTTTAAATAGTAAATACCAAATTTAATTATAATATATTAATTTTAGTAACAATATAATATTAAAATTATTATCAGAAGTAGTGTATTATGTAATTTTTTAACAATTTATGTTTATTTTGTAATACAGAAACATAATTAATAAGATATTATTTATAAAAATTTAACGGTTTAAACTTTAAATGGTTGTTTTAATTATCATATTCAACTTAAATAAATAAAATTTATCTTTTAATAAAATATTATTCATTGATGTTTGTGAGTTACATTTGAAAATTTTTTTAGTTTTTATTATTTGAAACAGTTTTATTTAGTATTGCAATATGCATAAAATATTGACTAAGAAAACAGAATAAAAATCTAATATATGTTTTATATTGATAATTATTATTTACAAATAAATCTTTGCCTTAGTTTCCCAACTATTTAGAGTTGGCCACCTTGGTCCTCAACCTCCACTTCAACCGATCTCTCACATCATTTACACATACCAGCAGTTCTCATATCACACTTGATTGCATTCAACAACATTTTTGGTCTTCCTCTTCTTCAACACTCAATTCCATAATTGTTCTTACTGTTCCCAAATTATCTCTTCGCATAACTTGACCAAACCAGCTAAGTCTATTCTCCTTTATTTTATCTATAGTCGACGCTACTCCTATATTTCCTTTTATATACATTTTTATCCTATATTTTCTTGTCACCTTATTCATCTATGGAAGCATTCTCATCTCGGCTATACTCATTCTCTGCTCTATTTTCTTGTTCACCGATCAACACTCAACTATACAACTTAGTTAATATCACTACACTCTTATAGATCTTACCTTTTAGCGTTATTGGAATTCTCTTATGTACAAGACACCAAATACTTTTCTCCATTTATTCCATTCACACCTAATGTATCATATCCTCGTCAAAATCCCAGTTCTTTTGTTTAAAAGACCTTTTAAATACTTAAAAGTTTCAACCTCTTTTACCTCGTCCTCACCTACTGTCATTCCACCCATGATGGATTCTTTTTCTTCTATTAATCCTTAATCCCTTCTCTTCCAGGGCTAATTTTCATGTCGAGTATTTGATTAATTTTCTCCCTATTTTCTCCTACCAACACTATATCATCTGCAAATAACCTACTTCTCTCTGTATCTCTTTTGTAACTTCATTTACTACAGAGAATAGGTACAGGCATAAAGCGGATCTCTGATGCACATCTATCTTCTTTTACCCTAAAACCTTCCTTTTCTCTACACATACTTTTAACACCGGTACAAGCTCCTTCATATATATCCTCTACCACAATAATATGTTTTTGAGATTCCTCATATTTACAAATAAATAATAAACTCGGATACATATTTTGTTTAAGATGTTTAGCAAATGTTACGGAGTATCAAAAAATATAAATCAAGCTAAAGATATGATGCAACAAATTGAGACTAAATCTTATGTAAGACTTGAAAATTTAACACATCTATCACTTGGAGTTAAAACTAAGTAAATACAATATTTTTGATTGACATTTTATTTATGGGTTTTAAATTTATTTGTAGTACAGTAGTTATCAGTACTGATTATTTGTAGGTATGTTTCAACAAGTACAATTTCTAAATTGCCAACATTAGACACGATAATATTTAAAGATCAAAAAACAATTTATATTATTTTAATTTTAAGAATAAAATATACATTAATAAATAATTAAATTACCAATTTTTAACTTCAATGTTTATAAATTTATTTGCGCGATTTTGTGGTAAATGATTAAAATGAATGTAAAATTTTTATTGTAGTTACTACAATTTCATTAATTAATATTTTCATTTAAAAATTGGTAGTATGATACACACACGCCCATATATATATATATATATATATATATATATATATATATGAAGTAAGTTTCACTATCTGCCAAATAAAAATGTTCATATTTTGTTAAGTTTTTATAATTTTTTAAGGAAAATATTTTAAAATTTAATCTAAAGAATTTTTTTGATTCACTCTTTGCCACAGAGTTAGTTAATGATCTTTTGCTTTTGAATTAAATAATTAAAATGTTATTCTAAGTAACAAAAATATATTGAAAATATTTTTTTAAAAAAAAAAAAAATATTGAGTATAAAAAAACAATTAAAACAAAATAATGATAACAAATCTGTAGAACTATTTAGTGAAGAATACTTGTAATTAGATAATAAAGTATCAAATTATTGTATAATTACAATTAGCTCCTCCAAATCATCCAGTAATTGCCATAATTTATTAAATTTTAGAAGTAATGGAACATTAGAACATGAAACTGAAATATGTACAAAAGACTTGAATCATACAATTAAATCTACCAACACATCAAAAAATATATCTGAATCTTCCATGGATGATAAGACTCAAGTTCAACGTTATTCACGTGTAATTAGTTATAAATCACGATTAAATTCAATTAACAAAAATGATATAAGTGAAAAATCAAATTCATCAATAAATCCATTAAAAAGAGTACATACACAAGTTGATAATGGAGAATTACGCTATAAAAAAATACGTTTAAATAATCCTGTCCATAATATTATTAGTTCTGAATTCAATGGATTGCAAGATAATTCTTTAAAAGACATGAATTTTAAATTTCAAAATAAAACAAGCATGATTCAAAATATGGCTAACTCCTTATATAATGAACAAACATCTAGTAAGATGATAAAAATCGAAAAAAACCAATCGAGGAATGATTCAAATTTGACTCAAGACAAGATTAATTCTGAAGAACCTAGTCACATCGACGATATCATAAATCATAAATTACATAGTGATGCAAATTTAAATGAAGATATTACTATTTCTGTAGACATTGAATCAGAAACTAGTAACATCTTGGAAACTGAAAATAATCAATTACACACAAATTTAAATTTAATTCAAGACAAGGTTAGTTTAGAAAAAACTGCAAAAACTAGTAACGTTGTAGAAATTGAAAATCATGAAATGCATAATGTAAAGTTTAATAATGATACATTATATGAATATATACAAAATGAACTAGAAACATGTGATGCTAAAGATATTACAAATTGTTTATTGCATAAGGATTTAAATTTAACTCCAGACAATTTGAACTCTGAAAATACTATCAGAATCATAGAAATCAACAATTTGCAAAATGATGTAAACTTTACTAACCATATATTATATGAATATGTAGAAAATGAACTAGAAACATGTAATGCTTTAGAGATTGAAAAATGTTTATTGCATAATGATTGCAATTTAGCTAAAGACAACATGAACTTTGACAAATCTGTACTGAAAACAAACAAAATTGATGAAATTAAAAATGATAAGTTAGGTAATAATGAAAATTTAACTCAAGCTATGTTTATTTCTACAAACGCTGAACCAGAAATTAGTGTTGTAGAAATAGGAAATTCTTTATTACATAATAATACAAATTTAACTAATCCTATGATCGATTCTGAAAACTCTACCTCACAAACCAGTAATATTAAAGAAATAGAAAACCCTAAATTACATAACGATGCAAATTTAACTCAAGATATGTCTATATCTATGAAAACTGAACCAGAAATTAATAATATTGACGAAACTGAAGATGATTCGTTAAATATTTTTTTTAAATATATCGAACTTAATGTTAAATCTGAAAAAACGACCTTGGAACCCAGCAACGCCGAAGAAATCGAAAATAATAATTTCTCTAATAATGACAATTTAACTAATACGGTCAA
>JAIPRN010003666.1:0-19847 GCA_025469175.1 Geopemphigus sp. TES_GeoC_2020 | reverse complement strand
TACCGCGACCGGCCGTATTTTCAATTATTTACCGTGCTTATAACTTTTACGCCTAGTCGTAATATACATAAGTTTATGGGTACACCTACTCACTCGGGATTATATATCTCTATATTGCTGTTAAGTATATATTCGAGTAATAAATCAACTGTAAAAAAAAAATCCGTCGCTCTCCGGTTTAGGGTGCAGTATAACGTGAGAAATACGTCCATTCCTTTGTTAGTCGTCGGCCGATATAATAAATACGAAAAAAAAAATAATAATAAAAAATAAGCCCCTCTATACCGACGTAACGTGAACTCACGAGACGATGACTCACGGACGTGTCTCGTGCCCATTTCCAGTGCATAGAAGACTAAGGACTATCTAGTCAACTAATCGCTTTTCGTCGTACAGCGCAACGCACGAGATGATAATAATATTTACGCCAGCCGAGCGTATTTTTTTCGTTTCGACTTGCGGCTGAGTCTTATGTAAATGCGCCGTCCGTAATTTGCATACGCGAAGACGCGTACGTTTTACCGGACGACGGTATGCCGGGCGACGTGATAAACGAGTTCGGTTTCGGAATGTTTAATACGACGCGTTAACGACCGACGAAAAATAAAAAACACGATTTTATTTCCCCCTCCCCCCGGGGAAGTTAGCAATCTATTTCTATAGGCGTAACTCGTTTCATCTCTCCGTATGGCCACGATTATATTTTGTGTTTTTTTTTTAACGCAAACCTATCACTCGATAAACGCATAAATAAAATCATCTTTACAGAGCGTTTATAAACGCGAAAAATTATTTATTTCATAGACAAAATGAGTTTGAAAAACTACCGAATTATTAAAGGAAAAATTCGAGTTTATTTATAAACGAATATTATAAGACTTTTCTTAAATATCGTATTGAAATCCGGCGTTAATAATGTTATTTATTAAAACTTAAAACAAAAATTAATTACGTGCACGCTTACATACACAACAATTAAATAATATAAAAGTTACAAGCAACTTATTGGATAGCGACCAAATTATATCTTACAAAAAATGTTACGTTAATCATCACTACCGATACATATAAGACGAGAAAGGGTTTACGTAAGTTTGTTTGCGACAGACTCGGGATTGTATTAACGGTCACACGAACTTTATTACGAGAATTATTGTTTTTGTTTAACGCACTTTCGGTATGGTTATTAAATTTTTTCGTGACGATTTTACGGAAGAAAAATAATTTTCTTTGTTGATAAATTTCGATAATCGTAGAAAACCAAATTGTTAACAAAAGAGGTAAAGGCAAGAAGAATATATATTTTTCTAAGACGGTATTGAATCTAAAAATTCGTATTTGATGACAGGGGTTAGGAAAATTAAATATCGGAGGAACTGAAATATTCCTATTTCGGTGGAACTACGTATTAAACGTTCTTAATTTCATCAGAAATGTAAATTGTATTAATATTGTTATATAAACGCGACGCGAACAACGATTTAATCTCGTAATATAATAGAAAAATTAAATCCTGACGCCATAATGCGCGATATTGTAACTGTAGTTCCGAACGGGTTTGAAATAACTCTTTCTTTGTGGCGCTTTTTACTATCTACTATATACAAGGGGACTATGAGCCACACGCTGTTTTTCAAACCTATATAAAATAATATCGTGCATTTACATAGATAATATATACATACACAATATATACAATATATATCCGTTAATATTGTTTCCTGTAAGGGATCAACGGAAGAATTAAATTTCATAATACGATTAAAATATCGAATGGCGAGGCATTTATCTGACTGAATTTCTGAATGGATTAGTATTAACTCTTTTTGTGGCGTTTATTGATATCCTCTCTCTACCAGGACACTATGAGTAACGTAATGTTTTTTAAGACTGAGATATTATAATACCGTGTGTTTATATACGCATATATATTTATACATTTAAATGATAAACTCGAAGCTAAATTATTAAAGGTATAAGAGGAGCTTTTTTTCATAGCACTATTTTTGGAGACGGAATTTCTTTTAAAACGATTTTTTAATTTAAGGTGAAAATTATTTTTACGAAAAAATTCTTTTTTTCCGTCGTAAATTCATGGAAATAGATTTTGAATTATTATTGTAAATATTTTGGACAAAAATAAGCGAAATATATACTATAAATATAACGTGCGTTAATATTGTTTTCTAGAAAGGATCAACGAAGGATTAAATTTCGTAATACGACCAAAATATTGAATGGTGACGGCGTTATCTTAACGGATTTGAATTAACTCTTTTTTTGTGGCGCTTTTTAGTATCCTCTCTTCACCAGGAGACTATGAGCAACGCAACGTATTTTAGTTCTGTATTATCTTGTGTTTATATATAATATAATAACATCAGTAAAAAAGTTTTTTTTTGAGTTGAACTCGTTTGATCACTTTATATAACTTTTTTTAATTTTAAACGCCACGTTTTAACCAAATTCAATTTTCACGATTTTATTCAATTTTTATGATAGACTCCTGATAATAATCAGTAAATTCGGTCATTTAAGCAACATTTTCGACATCTCTTGTAAACATTTTTTACGGATTTCGAATACATTTTCTGTTATATGGCTGAGCTTTGTTCGGGACTCACTCCCATTAGAATTCTATATGTAATCTATGACGACCAGAGGTGGTATAATATTTTTTGAGACTTCCTATAATTATGGACTGGAATAATCGGAACCCGTCAACATAGTGGGTATCAAAACAATCACTTACGTTCATCTTGTCACGTCCAGCATATACGGCACGTTCGCTGTCGCGGGGATTAACTTTATTACGGCGTGGTCTTTAAGAGTATTTAAAAACATCTGAAACAATAAGACACGTTGTTACAACGCATATGTGTGTGTGTTGTTTCGAAAATTAACAACGCCGGTAGTATTATTTTTCCAAACGAACAAAATATAATATAAATAAGCGTCGTCGTGTATTATTGAATGATGATCAATTATATTCGCGAGTGGACGGCGTTTATCGTATAAATTATATTTATACGATCAACCACATTCCGCCGTCGTTCTTCAACACCTGCCTATACTGTATATGTTCCGATTTCTCGGGATGTAACAACGTATATGTGTGTATATACATAAATTTTATTAAGTAATCTACGTATAACGTTCGAAATGGACTGAACGGACTTTGTTGTTCCGTAAAATCTAAAATCTAAACGCTCGTGCTATACGTCCGTTAGCGTTAATTGTTCCCAAATACTTTTTAGAGCGCAGATACGATATATTTATATATATATATATATATATATATATATATATTGTTCGACCGTATAAACAATACGTGTTGAAGGCAATAAAAGTTTCGGCTTTATTATTCGCACCGTTCGCTCGAGCACAATGTATAAACATTGGCAACAGGTACATTAAGTTAACGTTAGGGGTGGTACGGTGTACTTTGTATTATACGACCTCGGTTATAATACCGTATATCCGTTCGCGTAATACGTGCACAATGTTGTGCCGTAATTAATATATAGCCGCGAGAGATTACAGACACGATGGAAATATTCCGTTAGAAATCGTCGAAATATTTTCTCGATTTACTTTTTTATTCTTATTTTATTAATTTGCAGACGTTTAAATTAAAATAAACGCCTAATGTCGTAACGGTTCGAAATCATTAACTATGTTACGACCGAAATAAAAACGTCGTTTCTGTGAAAATTTTTTTTATAAATTGACGTATAGTGGTGGGCAGTCGTTATACCTAAAAATTAACAGGAACGTAAACACCATAATCTTTGTCGGCGCGGACTGCCTGAGACGAGCACACATTTTGTATGCCTATCGCAATAACGCCGGCGCTATATTTGTCTTCGAATTATCGGGAGCGTAGCGCGCAAATCTCGACGTTCCGAAATATTTTATTCGCTTCGGCATTCCGACGTCGAAACAAGTAACGACGAATCGTCGGCAAAAACAACGTCCGCAATAATTGTAAAACGACGAACGCGAATATTTCGTGTCACGCGTTATACTAGGCTATTAACAATTATTATAGGAATATAATATGAAGCCACGTAGAATATTCAGAGAATAGGGGTTTCATTAATTATGTACGTATGTTTTTAACGTCTTGTAACAATTTAGAAAACGTATAGTTTTGTGTTTGTAGATGCGCATTGTCCGTTCACGAGTCCGTAATTTTGTACCAACCGCCTAATGTTTTCAGATTTAGTTGACGTTGTGTCGTCGGATCGATAAAATATATTATTCTGACTTGGAACCAGAAACACAGGGTCAATCAAAATGAAGAAGACGAGAACATTTTTCGAACACGTGTCGACCAATCTTTTTAGAGAATTTAAAAACGCCGTAGTTCATACAATACATTTCGTTTTGCGTTTAAAATAAACGTTAAATAAAAGATTATTCGTTTCGTTACGAATACTAAGACGAGAATGTAACATGTTTGTATCGCGTGCGTTTTTTTTTTCATAAAGCGATTTTCACGTTAATATTAATAATAATAATATTGATAATACTACACAATAATTATTTTTTTTTTTACTAATCACGTTCGGTCGATACGTTTAATCTTCGTTTATCTTCATGAAACGTTAATAAAACTCGTTTAGCTGACGGCTACAGTACACACCCACCCGCATATGCCTCCGACAATACATACAGCTTAAAAAATGTTGTTTTCGTTTTATTTTCGGGAAGAAAGATAGTTAATTAGAACGCCTAGTCCGGAATGTTGCGCGCTGCACGTATCGACCAGAGATTTATGTAATCGTGTGCGTCGGCGTTTTTGGAGAACGAAAAAGAGCCGGAAACACCGCCGGTGGGGACACACGCGGGCGTTACGAACGAAAATATTTAAACGGAACACCCGTCCCGCTACCCAACCCGTGTTCGGCCACGTCGATCGGCCAGAGGCGTTCCCGCTGTCCCGTAATGGCGTCGGCTTTGTTGCTCATCGGGCCCCCTTTTTTCCCACCGTCGACGATTCCACCCTCGGTATATGACGATTACACCGTGGCAACGCGTCGTGTTGACCGACGTTTGTGCGACGCGAATGTGAGGGATCTCGGCCGAGGGACGATTCCGACGTTGCCGGTTTTCGTTTTAGGGTGACGTGGATACGTATCACGCGTGCGCTTGCCTCAAGCCGGTGGCGACGATAAAGTTTACCGTACATAGTAGAAAAACGAAAACTTAAGAACGCGAATATTGCGTAGCTACCATCTTCATCGAGATGTCGGTCGTATTGAAACACTCCGTAACTTTTACGTTACGCTAAATGCGACGAAACGCGGTGAACGAATTAACAGACCCAATACGTGATCCTTTAATCGACTGTTAACGAAACAACTTACTGAATACGTCTACGTACGTCAGTAAGCGTGATATCGTGAGGAATAAAACGTTTAAATTAATGAAAACATATTGTCTATAAAATTGTTTTTGACGTTGGCGTTGTTCCGACTTACGAAACCAAACAAATTAATAGTTACGCGACGGTAACGAGCGGTTGTAACTGTGGTGGATATCGACCAACTGAGTTACTGAGCTTTCGGAGTTTCATTATTATATTATTTTGAATTCGAGAGCGACGATAACCGATCGGTTGATGCGACGCTGGCGGTTTATCGCGATTAACGAATACGACGAATTAATTTACAGAATTAATATAATATTCGATCGACCACTAAGTGTTATTTAGTACGATTTACAGCATAAAATATAGACGTAAAAGGCCGCGTAATTAAATATATACATACGTACGCGTTATACATAATTTATCATTTTTCAAAAGATAAATTATTATACTTATAAATTGTGTAAAACGAATGATTTCACGTTTCACATAAAGTACGATCACGATAAGAAAATAAACCAAAAGTCGTACAAGTCATAACCTGAAAAATGCCTGGCGATTAATTCGTTCATTCTCGACGCGATAGACGCCCACAAAGGACAAAGGTTATATAAATAATAACGTATACCGTACTCGTTTCTCTAACATAAAATAAAAATTTGTAGAATTGCTCGTACAAACCGGTTCGAAACACGGCGCGCACAAAAATGCGTACGTTTAAGATAATTAACATTACGGGTTGTTTTATTAAATGTCGACAGCGGTCACCGAATGTCAACGACCGCGAAACGCGTAGCGTACAAAGATCGATGGCGACGGGTGATCAATAAACCGTAGAAAGTGCGCCTCGGGTCGAAAAAAAACGCGGAACGTTTTTCTTTCGTCAATGTAACGCGCACGATACAACGTTTTACGAATATTTTTTTTTTTTTTTTTGTTTTGACAGGAAACGACACGCAGTATCCTGTTGGTTTTCCGTTTGTCGATAGCACACAACGTAGTCGAGTCAGCGGAACACCGTACGTTTGGTAAAAATATTGACCAAAAACTATATACTACGTACAGCGCCGGCACAAGGTTAGTGTGCACAGAAGTGAAACCGCACAAATCCCCTCGAGTTTACGTTTCAGTAACAGGGGCGTCTACGGTATAATCACATAAACAAAATATTACGTTTATTATCGTATTTACTTCTATTAAGTTTCGACAAAATACAAAATATTTAACCATTTTTACGGCCGTTACACATGTTTCGCGTTTGGTGTCGCCGAAATTATATTCGAAACGAAATAATCGTCAGATAGTACGCGTTCCGTTTCCGTGGCGTCGCCGACAGCACGTTTATTCGAAACCGAAACAACAACGGCGATATTACACAAGTAATACGTTCATCGAGAATCCACAACGGGTGTCCCAGGGCGGGTAGCGGGCGTTGGTACCGCAGCTCGTGGTCGACGACTCGTCGTGATCTTGAACTCGGATCCACGGGCTAGTTGTAAACAAAACAACGCCTTTCCTTTTTCGTTACGCAATGAACAACGGAACGACGCACGACCGGTTTAAGCCGATCGCCCTGTCGGTCGGTCAGTCGGACAATGCGTGTACCATGCACTTGGCATTGAATAATGCGCTTGTTTATTGTACGTACGTTTCCGCTGTTACCGACTGTTACTCGGCGGGCAATGCGTTACGTTGAGCGCCGTGCGCGTATACGTTACGGCGTATACGTTCGCGCGGAACTTTTTCTTTAGTTATCGTTACTTTACGGTGCCCCGTAAATACTGTGGTGATCACGTAATGACGAATCCTAGTTAAAACAACTACAGGAAAATCGTGTTGAGAAACGCCTTATACGTTGTTCGATCCGTTTTCCAATTATTTCCCGTCGCCCTTAATTACAGAATTATCGTAAGTTATTTTATCGCTTCCGCCGACGTTTCTTTATTATTTCGACACCGAGATCGCGTAACCAAAAACAAATTTTATCTAAAGATTAATCGACCCTAACCGGAAACTAACCGGTTTCGATAAACGTGTATATATATATGCATATTGCTGCGTTGATAATACGAATGATAAATCGGTGTGCAGATCATTTTGGGACCTAAGATAGTTATTTTTCGGGGAATATGCGTTGAACAACGAACAAATTGATTATCATAGTCGCGATTCGGAGATACTCCTAAACACGTAGTACTCGCGATTTCGTATCAAATATTATTAACTACTACATAATATCGCTACGATTCGCCGCGGCTTGTTGACCAGAGACTAATCGTGCGAAAAACTACCCATGCGTAAAACATTGAGGGGTCGCCAACCTCTTGCCGAGACGTTTTGGGTCAACCGGTATTTTGATTTTGGTTTTATCGTTAATAGGATTTTTAAAAACTTTTAATATCGGTCACGCGTATATTATACGCACTTGCGTTGTACGTTTACGTTTAGGAGATAAGCGTACCATAAAGTATCACCAACAGTGATTCTCGTCTTGGGGACGGAAACGATTCTCTACTACACAATTTTTTAATCGCCAAAAAAAATCGAAACAATTTAGACGCGTCTTGGACTGTGGCTAAGGAACGTGTCGAAATGAAACTATTTATTAAAAGTTGGCCCTATGATCACCTATCGCCAATGAAATGTCCGCAAATGTTGCACGTGTAACGGATGAACGGTAGCGGTGTGGCGAACGAAGTGGACGGTAGCGTCGACACAGGCCAAACGGGACAGATTTACCATTTTACTAAATCCTTATGTACCATATCATACCATTCATGCCTTTACACGGCTTATATATGTTATACGTTAAAGCCCATAACTAATACGCAAGTCGACAAAATAACTTTCGTGTAATACGAAATCGGAAAGTGCTCGATACAAATAATCGCTGTTTTAATCGTAAGAACACTATCGACGAATAGGAGAACACGCGTTTCTAAAACGATACATTTTTGTCCGAGTTCAATTAGTCTTTTTCATTGGTTTACTACAGAGTCAATTAATAGAAAACAACTAAACTAAATTCCATAGTTATATATATCGTGGCCGTGTAAAGTATTTTTATTCGAACAAAAATATTTGAATTATTTTTCATACTCGAATACTTCAATACGTACTCTCTAAAATACTTATTCAGAACACATTTTTTTTACGTTTTTATTCTGTACATTTGGTGAAATTTATATTAAAAAAAATTGTTATTTTTCCGATTATAATTAACGTAAACTGATAGAAAAACTAAGAATAAGTTAAAATTAGGCAATATAAAAAAACAGTCGCTCGATATATTTCGTTAGCTACTACGGTACGTATATAGAATAGACGTAAAAAATATGTACATTTTTTTTAAGTTAAGCAATTTACTCGTTCCGCGAACGGAAATCGAGAATTATCTTTTAGCGTTAAAAAAAATTGTTTTGACATTATCGAAAAAAAAACCCTCGAATTATTCGAACACTTTTAGAACACTAATTATAAATTATTTGAATAATTATTGTAAACGAGTTTTTTTCCGTTTGTTCGGGTCGTTTATAAATACAGACTACGGTTAAGTTTTCGTACATTTCTCTATTACCATATTACGTACTTGACATAATTGACAAGACGATACGAAAACAAAATACCGGTTTTTTTTTGTATTCTATACTGACGACGGTTTTACATTAATACGCGTATGTTCCGTAGCGCCGTACGCACGTACGCGCTCGAAAACGTTGAATATTAATATTTTTCACGAACGGAAATCGTACGGGGAGACCTTCGCCCGCGGCTATCGATTTCAATGCAAATGCAACACGCATACCATTATAATAATAATAATATTATTATTATTATTATTGTACGCTTAGACGAAACGTGCGCACGCGTTATAATGTATTTACTGTTCGCCGGAGCCTAAACATAATAATTTTGTCCGCGATACTTCGACACCGTTCGTGTTTCGGAATGATACGTTCGAGGCATAGGAAATAGTTATTTTTAAATTTACGAAAATATAGCCGATCGGCGGAATCCAGATAACGTAAACGTCACGCGGGTTTGTTTTTCGTAAATCTCTATTTTCCTGGTCGACAAATCGTTTTGGATTATCCGATAACGAAACGCCGCCGCATAATTAAACATAACAATAATAGGCGTTCGAATAATGTACATGCTCTCTCCGATTTCGCGATACACGTTCAATGTTTCGAAAACGGCACAAAGCGCGTCGTCCTGACGCCCGTCATCTTAGGTCTCGCATTTCGATAGAAAACGAAACTAACTGGCTACGCGTATCGTTTAAAATATACGACGTTCTCCGACGTTATAATGGCCCGGGATGTTTTACCGCCGCGATATTATTCCGTTCGGTACGACCTTCGTACACGAGACTTTCGAAAATGTTGGCCGCTCGGCGCTCTAGCGTGCGTTAGACGAACACCGACGCCGAATAACGTTCGAGTGAAAAAGACAACGACCACCCACACGAAAGCCGATTCCAAACACCGATTCCCTATCGGGCAAACAAAGATTATTCGATTTATTATAAGAGCAGATGTTTACCAACGGGTACATACACGTATAAATAATGATAGGCGTATATCGTAATAACTCGAGGGGATCCGCCTGACGTCTAGAAGAAGTAAATAAAAAAAAAAAAATCGAAAAGTACGTAATTACGACGTTGTACGATAATATAACGGGTGTTCGTAATTACCACTACTACGGGTTAGATTCTCGTGGTGAATATTTTACGTAAAAATAAAGGCGAATTATATTCGTTTTAAAAGCGTTTTGTCCTTTAGTCGCGTCTATTGACAGTTTTTACGTTCTATTTCCTTACGTTCGTTCGAATGTTTACTATATTTAAATGCGTACAGTATACGTTCGTACGTACATATATATATATATACGATGCTTATCGCGTGCGAGGCGAAACGTTTTTAGTCGAAAAATATCGTGTATATTTAATTATATATATATATAGGTATATATATTTAACTCGCCGGAAAGTTCAAAGTTTTTAAAACGTATCGCGTATACTTGTTAGGCATTTATAACGATGTTTATACGTCACGGTCTACGAAAATCGAATTATCGCTCTAACCTAATGGCTACGACAAGTAGCTACTAATTAATGTGAACGATATTTCCCCGGGTAAAAAAAAACCTGCGAAAATACGACGTCCGTGTATGTACGTAACGCTTGTCTAAAACAAACAAAATTTATCTATAACATAGATATATAACATTCTCTATAACATTCGACGGACGGAACGAAGAAACCGTTTTAATGAAACGAAATATTCGCGCGTAATTTAATAAAAGATAATTGTCGCGACGTTAAATTTTGATGCATGCTTATATATATATATATATATGTACATATTAAACCGATTTGTGACGGCTTGATGGAATTGTTCCGAGAACTCGGGACCCTTAAAATAACAACTCGTTATTTTCGTGAAAATGTCAAATACGTATTTACGCCGTTGTTGGATCGTGTATTCGGTGTCGCGTCGATATAATAGATATTCGTACCGCGTCAACACGGTTTTCGAAAAATAATTAAGATCGGATCGTTTCTAGTCCTATGATTTTGGCCGTTCAAACCAGACTACTTACAACTCGTCGGAACATTCACTCGGGCCGAAGCCGGACGAGGACACTCGGCACGTAAATAAATACCGCGAAGTACGATAGTACGGGCGCGTGTTTTATTGCAAATAGAAATCTCGCGCGGTAACGGCGACGTAATAAATTAGGGAAAACGGACGACGACTTGGTCGCGTAGAACCATTTAGTTTTGCGTACAAAAAATACGTACATGCCCAGAAAGCGCCTAATTCGATTTTGTACGAAGCCAGGTAAACAGATCCGCTTAATTGTTTTTTAATTTCCGAGAATGTTTGCGTATTTATAGCTATAGTTTACCGCGTATACTATGCCTACGATTTATATATATTAACATCGTCACGTTTACATTATATAGTCCAAACTAAAATATTAAATCGATGATTATAACGATTTTTCGTTCGATTTATAATATTCTCATAACGCGTATACGTCGTATCGTATACGCGCACCTTTGTCGCCCTTGACCTCGTAATTATTTCTGATTCGTACGAGACCGTACTCCGGTTACGTAATAATTATTCCGACGAAACAACCGAAGAGATATCGAGTTTCCCAAGAAAAATAACGGTAAAAGCTCGATAGACACGATAGAATTATGATATAATTATAATTTTAATAACCGGACGACGCTCGGTCGTGCGACGTTTTGTTATTATCACGTGCGTTCAACGTAGGCGTGTATTAATGTAGACTGCCGTTCCTGGGCGGCACGCGTATATTTTTATAATGACCCGGCGCGTTCTTGGTTATTATTATTAATAAGCGATTATCGAACGTGGAAATTCGTTCGATGCGCTTGGAAACGTAATACGAGTTTTACATTGGAATTCTTACGTTACCGTTACGTTTCGCTATAATAAATATGTAAGCGTGTACGTATTTCGTTTATTTCATTTCGATGACTGGTGATACTTTTTTAGATTTCATATATATATATTAATTTTTTATTCGTTTTAATTAGCGTATATCGACACAGAATTGACGACTGTTACATGCAAGTATAATTAACGACGGAATAAAGCGAGTACCGCATAAATGATTTACACAAAGCTGAAACGTTCCTATAAAATGTTGGGGTCTTATAAAAGCGTTATGAATAGTACGTACCGTGCGCATATACGGTTTAAGCTTAACGCGTCGCTGTATACACGCCGGTGATTTATGTAATACGATAAATTACGCGGGCGTAACGAGTAATTTACGCATTAACACGCGTCGCGTAAAACATTTCGCTTCGTGGAACGTTAAATACGAACGATATAATATCGTTTTTCCCGTTGCTTTATTATAGAACCCGAAGAGCAAAATACGTTTAACGAGTAAATAACCGACGAGCCATCGACGAGAAATAATAATTATAGAATCGTCCGCGTAACTGAGATTGTTTATATAATAAGGAATGTGGTTTCTCGGTATATGGTAAACTTGTGTGTGTGCGCGCGCGCACGCGCGAGGCCGGAATGTCGCGGGTAAAATTCACTACTGCGTAACAAAGAATAACCTCGACACATTACCGGTTCCTACCGTCTAAACGTCCAAACGCATCGCGCAATTCCGCTGCGTATGATAATTGTTACTCGTAACGTAACATCGAAGTTGCCTACTGCTTATAGCTAACGAAATGCCAATGTACGTGACGATTATCGTACGTTTGTGTTCGGCATTCGTGCTCAAGTCGCGCGACTGGGCGAAATTGCCGATTGTAGAATATTTCTCCGTTAACGTTTGCACGTTGAAGACGACAACGTCTGTACGAACGCCTTGTAAACGAAACCCGAACGTCGAAACTCAAGTTACGCGTAACGCGACTTGCCTTCTTTATCGCTCTATGTAAACGAACAGACGCGAGCGAACCTTTTAATTCAAATCGTACGACGCGCGCGGGTTTCCGGGCCAAAAAAAAAAAATGGAATCGTGTAGGAGTATCTATTTATAACGCAATTCCGTGGACACGTTTTAATCGTTAACGAAGAGTACAAGGCGAGAATAGAAATATATATATATATTTTTTTTTTATTTTTGATAGGCATTTACATATTCGTGAGACGTGGCCAAATTGCGTCCAAACGCGTAATTAAACCGAGAAACGACGGGCGTGAGTGATTTACGTCAAAATATACCCAAGACAAAGGAAAGCAATCGTCAAAATTTTTTTTATTACGTCGCGTAATAGGGCGTGATATATATTTTTTTTAGATCGCTTTTAAACGCAATTAAACGAAAATCTCGTGCCCGTCTCGACTAATGTACATTGTCCGGGTATCGGGCACTATGGGAGTGCATTTTGAGTTTGGGGGGAGGGCGGGAGTCGAGTACCTAATTAACGTGGTTGGAACTCTGGTCGTTCCGAAATAATACTAAGCTATACCGTTAATATACACGATGCCGCGATATTATAGAACGAAAACGCGATAATGTTAATTAATTCGGTAATTATACGGTAATAACGCGACCGGGAGGTCGTCGGTCAACGTTGGGCCACCGCGTTATTGGCGAGTTACGCGGTACTATTATTTCTGTTCGCCTTTCTTATCCTAAAAACGTACATTGTATTACGCGTGTTGCGTAAATAGAATATTTATTTGGCGTATGATCTTCGCGCACGTAACGATTGTACGCGCGACATTGGTTCCGCAATAAATGCCGTCGTGTTTTTTCACAACGCGGAAAAGACGAACACGACTGGTTTTAATCGAAAACCAAAATATACATTCCCCAAATGTAATCGAAATTCGTTTTCTCTCTAGCGGTCGGCCACTTATTATTATTTCAACCGGCTCCGGGCCGTTATTCGCTTTGACCGTACTTATCGGAATAATAATTCGTTACGTGTACGCGCGTTGTCGAAATAACGATTAACGTTACGTAGCTCGAAAATTACGCTATCGTCAGTGTCGCGTCAAACGTTCAGGTTTTGACGTTCGCGAACTATGCCGTAAACATACCTAATCTACACCCGGGCATCTATTCCGTCGTGAACGTGTGAAATTAATTACTGTTCCAACGAAGTATGTACACCTGTTCTTCGCGTCATTACGTACACGAATATGGCGGAACGATTATTTTGTACGTACGAATCGACTGCAGCGAATATTCGTCCTAACATTCGTTAAACAAATAAAACGGAACTGCTTGAACCCTATTTAGTCGCGATCGGCTATTATACGTATTAATAATTTTAGCTCGGGCTATGTGACACGTAATACGAAAGTTCACTATTAACGCGTCGAACGCCGGAAACGATTTTTCTTTTTTAAGCTTCGTTATCGCGACAAACGAAACGAAATAAACAGGCGGGCCGCACACACGAGTGTATTCAGGTGGATGAACCCTAAAACGAAATTATTTATGGCCCCGGAACGCGCCGCGTGTTTTTGTTTTTATATTTGTCATTAGCGCGTAGGCCACGCACGTGCGTACGATTTCGGGATCTCGCGCTGTTTTTTACGCGCCATGTGCGTTTACATGCTGTCGAAACGTCATTCGCCTTCGCCGTTCGTCTGACGACGCTGTCTACTCGTCTCTAAATGTCTAACGTTATTTTTAGCGGGCGACTCGGTAAATATAACGAGCGTGCGTGTGGGAATTCTTTATGGAACGACAACGTCGAAAACCGGACGAGTGTACCATCTTCCAAATAGTCGCTCGAATTGCTCGAACCGGATACGAGACTATTGAAGCGACGCATTTCTCGTCTTGGCATAATGATGATGACGATGGCAGGTGTTTTCGTGCGTTAATGGCCGGACGTATATTTCTACGACTTTTCTGCCTAATATCCTCGTTAGTTTCGTATTACTACTACGTGGGTACCTCATAATGATAAAATACGTTCGTACAGCTGTCGTATTCGGAAATATTCGTAATTTACATAATCAACAACAAAAATACAACCGTTCCCAAAAATATAATGAAACAACCTCTCCCGAATGCCGTCAGAAATTATAATCAAACTTTTTAATAAGGACATATACGATCGTCAATACGCGAACGTTGGCACGTATTATTTTCGACTTTCGGGAACGAAGGAAGTCGTAAATATTGTTTCAAATATAAATGTCGAGACACTTCCTTTGCATGCACGTGGTGGCGACGGGATTTGACCGTGGGAGTCGGGGAATTATGGACGATTGCCACCTGCGAATAATCTTCATCTTGGCCTCAGCGCGCCGACGACCCGAATCAGTAATAATAATAATAATAATAATAATAATCGCGCGCGTAAAAAACAATCGACGTGCTCGTGTCATAACGTTTTTAAAACGTGTGAAAATCGAGTGGTAAACAAAACGTCGACGAATATTTCATAGCCGTGTTACTACGAGTTCACGTGTGGGCTCGAGAAACAGAAACAAAAAAACTACGACGTAAGTTCCCAATTAAAGTCGGTTATAACGAGATACGCTAATTACGTGTTTCTCGTTCCTATTCACGGTTTCGTACGCGATTTAATCTTTGTCATTCGTACCCACTTAATTACAGAATATCTATACAAGTCGATACACTCGTGTCTCCTTTACGCTATTAAAACGCGTTTAAAAAAAAAACAAAACAAAAAATTACGCGTTACGAAATAAATACGAAAAAAGCCCGCAATTAATATCGAAAATAAATTACGCGCTACGTACCGGGCCGACTCGTGCGACTTGGTCCGTAACCGAGTCACGCGGACGAGTCGTATAGACATCGGTCGCGGTCACAAACGGGCGTGGTTTGGTTTTTTTTTTTTTTAGTTTTAAATCTACGCTACGACGTATTTTTCCGTCGTATATCAACTTACCGGGTGACGCGATTCGACGTTAGACAAATTCCGACCGTTTACATTCATTCGGTCCGCTTGTTTTCGTTAGTTCCGTGACTTTTAATAGTCGAGAACCGATAGGTCGAACGTACGACCGTTCGACACCCAACGTTCCCCTCTGACGAAAAACCAATAATGGATTTTGTTACGCGTTTTACGGCAAAACGAAGAACATTTAAAGCGCCGAAACGTTTTCGGCACTCCCGTCATACGCCTCATCGAATACCATTTTTCATTTTCGCTGCAAGACGGCGGCGACACCATTATCCGAAACGGACTCCGCGTTCGTGCGTACCGTTACAATTGCATAATGATATCGGGTGACAATAACACCCAAACGTAGAACGAAGAAATACAACAACTGTACCAGAAATAAAAACAAAAATTGTTTCCCAAAAAAAAAATAAATCCCAAATTTTATTGTTTAAAACTTTCAAAAAAAAACTACAATCATATATATCTACGAAAAAAACCACACGCGCGTACAAAAGAAATAAATTGTTTTTATATAATCAAAGAAAAATAAATATTTATCGAAATATATTTTTCGTAATATATTCTTAAATATAAATTTAATTTGTACGTATATGTACGATAATTAATACAAACATATTTGATGAACACAATATTTGAGGTGGTTCATGATTCTCAGGTATATTACAATTTCGTCAAAAATGACTTCAATTATGTTACCATCGCTTAACCACGTAAAGTCGATATATATAAATTATATATAAATTGTTAAATTACTTACAAGACCAAAAATACATACTTAAATTAAATATTCAGAAGTAATTTTATTTAAAAAGCTATTTTACTATAACTACATTCCCCAACACCAATTAAAAAAAGACAAAAAAAAAATATATATATATATATTAACAATATACCGCCATACTTATATAAATTATCTAAAAAAATATTCTACGTTTCTTGTTTTAGTTTTTTTTTATCTATTATTACGCCCAAACTTTTGTAAAAGAACACAACGGTGATTTAGTCCAAATATTTACTACAACTATAGAAATAGATTTTACATAAGTCCAGTATTACATGTAATAACTTCTAGTAATGAGCAAATTTTCAAACATCCATTGAACACACGTGTAAAAGTTATTATTTAAAACCAATAAGAACTACCGTGATTTAAATAGAAAAATATGTACTTGTATATAAAACGAACCGATAATTTTTGAAACGCCATTTTTGAAAGTTGATAAATATTCGTTTATACATGATCGTAACACGTGTAGATAAACACTAAGTTACGATTTATATATAATTCACGATTTTAAATGATTAATTACGAATTAGATTAGAATTTAGATTAAATTTAATAATTGATCGAAATATTAGATAAATTGTATAAAATTCGTAAAGAATTATAAAAAAAAAATCGTTTTATCAGTCTGAAATTCCACATTGTAAGTACCTACAACTCACTCACAATTGTATACTGAGAATTATTATAAAAATGTTAAATCCTCAAAAATACGCTACAATAATAAAAGGCATATTCGAGACAAGGTAGAATGTTGTAAAAATCAAATTCACCCCCCTCCCCCCAAAAAAAAATAACCGTTGTTGTCAATACAAAAATATCGGTTACACTTGATTATAATTATCTTTGTATCTGTTGATCGACGCAAAATGTTTATTGCATCTAAGTTGTGAAACAAACTCGAGAATATTCGATTTCAATTTTTTTTCATTTTTAGGTTTAGAGGCGAAACACAAGATCAAAATAATTTGTAAATCCACTTTCATCACTAAATAAGTACCCTAAAAGAATACGATAAAATATTCGTTTAATTAAATCGACTATTGTATACGTGCAGTAATGGCAATTATTATCGGCTTACAGTTTCATGAGGAATCAAATCGATTTTATTCATCGAAATGTTTCCGTTGCTACTCTCCATAATCAAATTTTCCACAATATCTTGCCTAGGTTTAAACTGAAACGAAATAATTTTACGTTTTAAAAAGTACGTTACATATATACGGAACACGTTTTACCAACATCGTACCTGCGGATATCTTAGTATTATCTTATATCTATAAGGCGGGTCTGTTTCATATTTTATTGGACCCCACATACCACGGCCTTTTTGATTCGGGTGTACGGTCGTATCGTACACCAACAACAATGATTGAGCTTCAGACTGGTTTTGTATTTGTTGTATCCTACGAATAAACCAAAAAGCTAAAGGGCTATTTTTAAAGTTTATTTAATATACGCGTGACGCGCAATAAGAACCGTTTTTTTTTTTTTTTAATATAACATATTCCATTATCGTTAGCGGTGACATGTAACGGATTTAAAATTGAAAAACTGACGTCCGAACGTCTAACACGCTAACATATTCTTTCATAAACGTTTTCGTTAACGAATATTTAAACGTATTCGGCTAATTATTATAAATCAATTAATACTCGATAAACAGGCGACATTTACTTGTTTAATATTTCTATGCTGTTCTCGTTGCACACGTTGCTTATGTCTTTGAATGAAGCTTGTTCTAAAAGTAATTCGTAAAAGTATAGCGTGAACTTTGAGATTGTCTGGAGTTTAAATCGTTTGTACCATAGAATCAACGCTGGTAATGTACTTTTCGTCAAGAATACCGAATCAACGTTGGTCTAAAAATCAAAAATGTCACGGATCGTAAAATCCGATACGAAACGAATTACTTTCGTATTTGTTCTGTTAGACTTTGTTTTGCTTAAACGATAATAATCAAACGGGCCGTATTGAAAAATAACGTTTACGCGTTACCTCCTCTTTGTGTTCGTAACAATTTTCCCACGACAAAAGTTCGTCATTTCCCTTTTTCATGCTAAGTAACGAATCTATATACAACGCTAACCCCAAATACAAATGACAATCGATTAAACTTTTCAAGCAATTAAGTTCAAACCTGAAACAATACATTTAATAACGTCGGGGTAGTAAAACGATATTAGCTCGACATATATATATATACATATGACCGAACTAACGCGTTCGTATTGTAGCGGAACAAATCTTTACATATATCGTTTCGCGACAGATTAATGGCATAAAAGCGACTTTCACTGTATAACGTTACGACATAATTGAAAAGAATTTAATCTAAATTATGAACTTAGACGAACCGTTTAGTTTTAATTTTAAGTATAATTATGTCGAAATTGTTTCGAAGACCTAATCAATGTACGGAATATACGGTGTTTTATACAATTCGTTGTACACGTATAATATACAACTATAAAACAACTCGTATAATCCATAGATTGAAAATGTAAAAAGTAGTTCGACTATCAAGCGTTAGTATAAATAATTATAATTTACTGTAAAATCTTCAAGATTCCGCTTATAGGCGATGGAGTAGAGAATTTTATTGGAATCTTTTCTATAAGTTCTTGCAGTTCGCCATAATTAATGTAATTATTCGAAGATCCCACTTCTCGTAATTTCACATAAAGGCCAATAAGCTTGAGTCTAACAGATATGTAGTGCATAAGTGACGTAATCAATTTTTTAACATAGCTGTCTTCGATATCAATTTGAAGTTTTTCAAAGTTGAGCGACAACATTTTGTACACATAATCAAGATAATTCTGAAATAAAAATGAGTACATACCTACGATAATACGCTTAAGGATTTATAAAATGATCGTGTTTTTTATTTCAAGCGAAAACTATACCAGTTAGCTTCGACGTTATTTTTGCTTTAAATACTTAAATGGTAAAACGAGTATTTCAGAATGCATTAAATTGTCGTCAATTTTAAATTTCCACGTAGTTTTTGAAATTTTTTTTTAGAAAACTACGGTAAATTTTTTTGTTTTTATGGTATATCAAAATTTTGTTACGAATTGATTTATTGTGAATTACGTACCGTATAATCGAATAGGTCGCGACGTTTGGTTAACTATTGTATTAAATATTGTATACATCGAAGTAACGTGCATAAATAAATAAATAAATAAATAAATAAATAAATATATATATATATATATATAAATAAATAAAATAAATAAATAAATAAATAAATAAATATATATATA